>JAVYIG010009196.1:0-80805 GCA_035222895.1 Strongylocentrotus droebachiensis | reverse complement strand
AGTCTATACTACTAATCAGGCTATGTTCTTGTTGTTTTTATTGTTCTTGTTATTATTGTTACCGTTGTTGTTGTTTGATTTTCTTCGGGGGGGGGGGGTAACTTTAAGTCTTCAGAATTTTCCTAGATCCGCTATTGAACAATCTCACCAAACACACATGATATTTGTTTTAAATTGTAATTGTGTAATCATAACTGATTTGCGATAGGCCTATGTGTAAGGAAAAGCCTGGGGGGGGGGGGCAGCATATTTCAGATGTGAACAGTGTGATTGTAATGATTGACAGCCTTTGTTTGTTACGCTTTAATAACTAATACCCCTGTCACACCGACGATACCAACACCAGACCGATAATAGACCCAACCAAAATTACATTAGCACGACATGATCTAGATTATATCGATTATTGGTCGGTTTGGGGGGTATGGCAAGGGTATAAGTATACGTATCGACTATAAATGACACTGTGAAATAGATATTTATATAGGCTACACCTATATCAGTCAAGAAATAAGCAAGAAATTCCTGCATTCTTAAACAAACAATGTAATAGATGATAAATCAAAGTTCAAGAGCTGATGAGATCAAATCGATAATCTTTCATAGTAATCTGACTGTTTTGGCAATCGCACTTATCATACGTCTCTTTAATTGTGCTAATCTAATCGTCAGTTTGATAAAAAGACGTTCGATTGTCCAAACAAGGGGGCAAAGGGCACTGGTCTTCTTCTTTTCACGTTCCATTTTTCCCTCTCCCTTTCTCCCTCCTTCCCCCATCCATCACTTTTTACTCTCTCTTTCTCCCTCCCCTCGCTCTCACTCGTTTTCCTTGTTTTCCATTATTTTGTTTGATAAATTCGTTTGGGAGTGTGCCCCCTGCCGCTCTAGCACCTACGCCACTCCACTCCGGCAGTAAAGTACTCAGGTGTACGAGTTTGTGAGCCATTAGTAAACATTTAGGGCAGTTTTTCAGTGAATGGACACAAGGACAACGTGATAAAGTGATATAAAAAATGAACAATATTCCATGGATTAATCTATTTTGCATGGAATAAGAGGAAAATTGACCGATATCCTAAAAATGGAACCCACCTGTGTCCGACACATTTTTCAATGATATCTATTTATCCATTAGGTTCTGGGGAAAATTGAAAAAATAATGTGTAAGCTCTTTCCTTCTTTCATGTAAATTTGGAAGAATATTGTAAAAGAAAATTTACTGAAAGCCATTGCTATTCAAATACCATCAAGAGTATGTGGATATTATGTATAACATAGTAAACCTTTCGCAATCGCTTTCAGATAATTATGAGTGTTTTTTCACATTCTAATCGCAAGGCCACAATTAAAATTAAATTTGTTTATCACCTCAAAAGGGTAGACTGTGTAGGCGCGTACGCAGGGTGGGGGGGGGGGGTGGGGGTTAACCCCCCCCCCCTTTGGATTTTTGTATGTGTGTATTTTGGAGGAAACCCCCCCCCCCCCTTTTTTTAAAAATTTTTAAAGTCACACCGCAAACTGACTTAAAGCCGACTCCACACCCCTTTACATAAATATGCTCAAAGCGCTTTACGTTGTAGTAAATAAAACCGAATAATTGTTTTGCTCTTCAAGCGCATACACTGTGCAATGTTATGTTGTTTTTTGTTGTTGTTGGTTTTGTCGGTGTATTGCTGGTCTGGTGTCGATCTCGTAGATGCAACTGAGGTCGTTATTCCTGTCATAGGCTCAAAACCGACTTTAAAAAAAAACGACCCGTTAAATTGCCTTAGCCATTCGGTGCAATACCATGTTATGTTCTGTGTATGATCGCTGTTCTATTAGGCCTTTAAACAAAGATGTTGTATTGCCCTTTAGGTGCAAAACATGTGTCGGTCGGAGAAAAAATTAAAGGTAAAAAAAAAAAAAAAAAAAAAAAAAAAAACTCTTTTAAAAAGCCGACCGTAGATTTCAAGATTCTTGGGTCGGTCTCAAGGGCAATACAATTTTATTTTTTTTGAAAAGGCCTTATCGGTCTCGTCAGTGTGAAATATACCCAGTCACACCACAAAGATCGGAACAAGATCGAGTACAGACCGAGCAAAATATATTAACTCGAATACACACGAGTCGGTCTATTTGGAGTCGGTGTGGAGTCGGTTTGCCGGTGTGACTGTAGTCTTAGGGCGCGTTCATGCTTGATTTTGACGGCCAGAATCAGGCATCTGTTACGCGTTTAGTTTAAAACACGGTTGCGTCTTAGCTCACTTTTGTAGAATCACCGAAAAACGGCGATCACGATCGCCGATCGTAAACTCACAAAAAGATGCGTTTACAATTTGTAAACGCGTTTAAATGGGGTCAACGCACTGACCTCTAGTAGGTCTACGTAGCATGCACAGTGAAGGTTGCGAATCCAGCTGGAAGACCAATTAAGGCCACACACGTAGAATTGCCTTGGGAGCCAGAGAAGTAAGCATGAACACTACATCGTGGAACTGCGATCACGATGAGCGTTTACGATGAGCGTTTCAGATCGCTCATTCTGCCTTCAAAATTTAAGCATGAACGCAGCCTAACTCCCTTGTGGCGTCACCACTGTTCAACCATGAATACAAGGACATACTCAACATAAAGAGTTTTAACTTTCCACTTCGACTGACTAAAAAATACAAAAAACAAAATATAAATGACAATGCGTTCGAAAGCAATTCGTAACCCATTAAATAGTTCGAGGTTAAACTAATATTCGAAGGATGAAACGCCCACAATGCCTTAGGGATGTTGTTAATAAACAGTGCACAGACGAAGCAAATGTTTGCAGATAATGATCTGTTATCTTAAATAAATATTAACAGTTGTATAAATGGACTCAGTTGGGTGCGAGAAGAATTACAATCGATGGATAACAATATAAAGCTTCTTGTCAAAAGAGATTTTCAAGACCATTAATTTTCCTTTTTTGTTCCCATTGTGGAAAATAAATGTTGCATTATATTCGCAGCTCAGAGTCGCAAATTTCGCATGATTCGTTTTACTTTATGTGGAGAAAATGATATTGATTTTGCATCATATCTGCTCGGTCGTTGGCCTAGTATAGCAGGTGTATAGTAAAATTTGTTGAATAGAAATATTATTGTTCGATAAGGGATTTGGGAGCCTTTTATGAATGCCGCAGCCAAGCAATTTCTTCCCTTTCTTTAGTGTTTCACTCAAAAATATTTTATCAGGAAAGAAGATCTACAGTATAGCTCAAGATTTTCTTCAGGATGGTTTGGATAATTTAGAATGGAGTTGTATGACACATCCAAATTAAATGACCTGTATAACAGGATCTACAGTAAAACAGTACTGATTGATGGTTGCTCCGGAGGTACAAACTAAGCTTGATTGATATCTTTCTAGTGCCAACTGGTCGGTTCGGGGAAGTAACAATGTCTGCACAGTCAGCCTACAATAGGCTCTGTACTTAAGCTGCTCCGGACACTGCCATCTAGGCTGTGCTCAAGGCTTTAGGAATTGTGTTAAAGTGTCACATTAGAGTCTGTGTCGGCAGACTATAGTCTGCCGACACATAGGTTCGGTGGGGAGGGGTGCAGGGTCTATTTGCAGTAGGAAATGGCATTTTAAAGAGAATCTCAATTATAATATGCACTGCAACGTGCCCTATTTCTAAATAAATAATGTTGTCATTAACAGTTTAAAGTTCGACGCATAACTGATTTTGATGCACTATGATTGTGGAAAAGACTGTGATCATAAAACACATATGTTCATAAATACGGTAATGTTTTTATTGTTTATTTTATCATTAGCCCTGTCGAAAGAGTGATCTTTTTTTTTTTACATAAACCATAATCTGATGCATATGTAATTATCCGGCTCGTAATTTGTCATTTTTCATCGTTGTTTTATTTTAGATTAGTTTATCCATTTCAAGTATATCAATATCGATAACAAAGATATTGCATTTGTTTGATTTCTGATTCAAAGTTCACAAGTAAGTGATGTTTGGAAACAAATGCAACGAACAATAATTATGAGTGCAATGAAGTCGTGGATCAGATATTTTATGAGGTACTTAAGCATGTGCGAAGATGCATAATTGTGTTATGTGAAGGGTGGCTTATATTTTAGACAACAAGTTAAAAGTTATATACTTGCATGGGAGGTAGTCATACAAAATAATGCTGATATTGTTTTTTAAGTGATTAACCTTTTAGGCAAGAAATGGAAGTATGTGCATAAGTTCCTTAACACTATACCAACCTCAACAAAATAGTCAAGCTGTGCATTCACTTCTTTTCCATTCATTGTCCACTGCTTTCAGAAGTAAAATCGATTTCAATAGACTTATATTGTACAAATAAGTAAATATTTACGGTTGCGAATTGGCATGCCTTATCCTTGCCTATCACGTATCTTACATTAAGTTTTTCTTTCTTCTCTTGATCGAAATGCCTCAGTTTGTTCAGTTAACACCTAGAAGCCCTAATCCAAACAGAAATCTCGAAAAAGAGTAAAGTTGTGACAATATTTCAACAGCTTTTGTATACATGTTGAACTTTAGAGGCCCCCAAGGGAGAAGGTGCAACCGTTTCTAAAAAATGACGGTCTGATCACGAGAGGTCATTAATTTCCATTCATGCTGTCCATATTAAGATTTTAAAGTAATATCTGTGTCCAAAAGTGGCGAGAGAAATGAGAAGCTGTAACCTAGACCAATATCAATATTATCCACGATATCAGGGATAGTATACTCGAGAACCTCATCTTCAATCTGTTAAACACAAATTGACATTACGATTACCGAAAACAGTCTGAATTTAGACCAACCAGGGATTTGTGATAATCACAAATCCCTGGACCAACACTAAGCAGCGACATCTCGACTGAATGTTACAGAAGGTAGATTGGCTGAACATGAGATAGTATGGATAAAGTTCACATTGTTGTTATGGCAACGTTATACTTTCAGAAGGAATTTGATCCGTTTGATCATATTGTACTCCTTGATAAGCTTATGTTTAACATTTGCTTGTCAATCAGCAAAGACTTTTCACGTGGTTTATATAAAGATCATCGTCTTAAAGTATATATATATATAGAGAGAGAGAGAGAGAGAGAGAGAGAGAAAGAAAGAGAGGGGTGGGAGGGGGCGGCTGAGGCGCTAAAGATATAAAAAGCGGCAGATCCATATGATGGGCGCGCAAGAGGCATGCACACATGGGGAGGGGGGGGGGTCCCATAGCATGCAATTTTAAAATTTGGCGCTCCGCCGCCCCCTTCCCCACCATCTCAAAATCCTAGATATACCACTGTTCAAAACGAGTTGAAATGTGCAAAGTCTAACCATGGACCTATACTGCCCACGGTCTAACGTGCTACAATAACGCGGTCAAATACATGCAGAAATAGTAGTGATACAGTAACTCCCGATACAGGGGGGGGGGGGGGGGGGGTAATTCGTTCCTCTCTTTTTCTAAGAAATTATTTACCATATCAACCTTTACTAATGACAGATTTCGTGAGCATGCATTCTACAGTAATCAATGTTTCTAAGATGAATAAAAAATGTCACACACAAATGTTTTCGTCTGAGTACTAAAAAGATGAATTGTGGACTATAGACGTGGGTATCTGTTCTTTGTTTGAATTCGGATTTTAGGCTGTTGACAAATTTGCAGTTATGCTTAAGCAAATGCAATAGAAGAGTAACATAATGTTTCTGATACGGGTGCGGTATTGTACAGGGGATGCCACATAATGGAATAACAGTCATGTACTTTAGACAAAATGTTTAAGTAAATATCTGACATTGAATTCTTAGTAACTGATTATCGGATTCAGAATAATTTCAGAAATACTCTTTGGTATTTATGGCGCGTGAAATTAACGGCGACGGTGAAACCTGTGCAACAAGACTTTTGAATAATGAACATGAAAATGATCATTATTGTAACTATTCCGAAATATCATTTTTCAAACTCTTATTATACACGCAACTTGTTTTATCGATTTCGATTGACCATATATTCTCTTTCAATATAATGTTACATTTTGTAGTATATTGTAATTTCTTCATATCAACTGCGAGGATTAAAACTGAGTAGAGAATTTAAAAATTCTTATCAAAATCATGATTCAACAGAAACCTTGGATAAAGCTTATCATCCAGCCTAGAGATGGTTAGTGGATCGGAGTCTACTAGACCTATACTAAATTTTGTTAAACCCGTTATTACAAAGCTTTAACAAAAACGGGATTTGTAGCCTTCAGCTTTGCTGTTCGGAAACATTTTAATGGTTTAAGTAGTCAATCGTGAACTTCGTGGACTCATTTACTGCACACTCTAAATGTGATATAGGTCTTGTCAAACATGCTTGTTTTACAGTGGCCTTCAATAAATGTTACCGGGCGGTTAAAAAGAAATAACTCTCTCCTCTATACAGTAACAAACATTTCGGAAATAAAATTGCGTTGCCATATTACGTGAAAATGGGAGAGGGAGAGAGAGGGAAAGAGAGGGGGATTATTTTCCTTTACCTCATTCTCCAAGACTAGACATTTTCCCCATGATAATTATTGTTTGCGTCACCTGTAGGGTATTGGTAACATTATTTCTAGAACACGTTGAATTGTACTCTCTGTATTAAAGTAGGTCACTATATTCATAAACTTGATATCAGTAGCTATATTTAGAGGGAACTCACAATCAGAACGAAATGTCATGATAATGATTAGGCCTACTCTCAAACGGTAGGCGTTAATAAAGGCATTAATTAATTACTGGGACTCAATGAGAGATAAGGATTACCCGGAAAGTACGGGGATACTACACAGGAGAAAATCATCAGTCATCACGTAATGTACACGCAAATATATACATATAATATAATATCTCTCTCTCTCTCTTTCTCTCTCTCTCTCTCTCTCTCTCTCTCTCATTTTCTCCCCCTCCCTCCCATCCTACGCATTTCTCTTACCTCGGGTTCTGCTACCGTAAAGGCCGAGTTTACAGCTGTAAACGCACCTTCTGTTGACATACTCCAAGATGACAGGTCAGTACAACGAAAGAACAAAGTACAACGTAAGAACAAGGGACGGCAATATTCCTTTCTTGAGAAATCTTCAGAAAAATTGTACTTTTGAACGGAGTACAGCGAAATAATCTTAACCATGCACCAGCTCACAACGGTAATAAATCTGGAAAATAATGTCACACTAGCGAACAACTCCTCAAAACACCAGTTTCAGATGTCAATGCAGTTCGAAATAACGCACACTCGCTTCCGACAATGTCAAACTGTAAAATGACTCGTTTGACTGCACTCAGAAACTATTTTAAAACTACCCTGATTGAACCTGAGAAATAAAGCTCGGATATGCGACTGCAACCTCGGGTTTCGATCAGTTTCGGATTGAAATGCAGCGAAAGATTTGTGAAAAGGGAGGGTGGGGCAGAGAAGGCTAAGACGGTGGCGTAGAAACAAGTTGCGCGGGCGACGTGTCCACCCCCCCCCCCCCCTCTTCACCTTCAGAAAGGGGTATAAATGATGACGGTGGTAATATTGATAATGATGATGATAATACTGATACAAATAATATTAATAATAACAATAGACTGTATTTATAAAGCGCATAAAATTATCACCGCTAATGTTAATGTGCAGTTGAGTCTGAAATAAAGTTCTGAATTGAATTGAATTGTTAATGAATGTTGGGGGTCCAGGGTTGGTGTACAATCCTCACTGGATGAGGCCGTATGTATCTTTCACACGAGAGAGAGAGAGAGAGAGAGAGAGAGAGAGAGAGAGAGAGGGGGTGGCAGAAGAGAGAGGAGAGAGTAACAGAGAGAGAGAGAGACAGAGAGAGAGACAGAGAAAGAGAGAGAGAGAGAGGGGGTGACAGAAGAGAGAGAAGAGAGAAACAGAGACAGAGAGAGAGACAGAGAAAGAGAGACAGAGAGAGAGAGAGAGAGAGAGAGAGAGAGAGAGAGAGAGAAAGAATCCCTGTACTGTAGAACGCCCTCATAATATGAATGCATTCGATTTCGCGGAGGTCAATGGGGCTCAAACTGTAGCAATATCTTGATTTATCGAGAGATTTTAAGATCCGATAACGTCTCTACAATTTCGTCTTAAATTATACAATGGAAAAAATATCTGTAAGCAAAAAGAAAATAGGTCCAGTCCCTCACAATAGAAAGAATTCTGTAGCAAATCTAAAAGTGGCATCAATTGACTTGATTATGTTTCTGCATGACAGCATCTATCACGTATCAACAAGTATTTTAATCCTCCATAATAGCACAACTGTCAAACGTCATAAGTATCAATGGAAATAGAATGAAGGATTCGCTACTTGCTGGCATTAGGTAATTTTGTGTATAATAGGCCTATACTTTTTGTATAAGAGTGTTCTTTCTTTTTGTCTATGAATATTTCAATTTTTAATACGTTCTACGCTATAGACGTGCCATTCTCACTCAATTATGTCGTTTCTCAAATTATTGTCATTCTTTTGGCTCCAATAAGTCGTCATTTATGTGAAGTAAATATTAGGTCAACTGTATTTGTTACTTCCTTATTATAGTGGTGACCTATTTCTCAAACATTCTTTGTTGTTTCATCTTTACGGGATTGCATTTATTATTTTGGTCTCATTGTCTCGTATTTTCATTGGATGCCGGTGAATACGCCGTGATCGTTAAAGACCCACGTTAATCATGATACAAAGAATTATTACAGTAATAATAGTTTACAGATTCGACAGATTAAAATTTTACAGGTGTTTTTCACAGATTTCGAGATTTCGTTGGTTGCGGTTGAAAACTGGGCCCTACTGGTCTACGGTTTGATATACTTGACTGCAGCTCTGGAAAATGTCCTCTAATTGGGAGGACATTCCCACGCCCCTCTTATTGTTTCTGATAAGCAAATCAATATTTACCAAAGAATTGGGACATAAACTATTCAAGTGCCAAAGGGGGGTCATCCCACAAACAAACCCAAAACCATTCAGGGTTGTGGAAACGTGAGGGTAAAGCATTATGAACCTAGCTGTGGCGCTATAGGTGATTAATAGCGAAGGTCTCATGATGCACCTGACTTGGCATTTGATTGACGCATTCCATAGAAGTTGTTAACATTTCTGACTGTGTATAATTATTGGGATTATGATTGCCACAAAAAAACACAAATTTGTCACGTTTAGTGTGATTCAATAAGTCTATTGTACCCGTTCAATAGACCGGAAAAATAAACAGCGAATATTTGCTAGTTACACAGTGCAGGCGTCATTACAATATTCGTCCCTTTCATATTTCAATTCAGTTCAATGTATTTCATATATAATATATCCACCGTATTTATTTGTCCAATGTACTTTCAATGTGGATATTTGTTTCACCCACATGTAAAATAAAGGCTCAGACATAGATACCAAAAAAATTATATGATACAAAAACATGGATACATTTTGGTGCATTTTTTTACAAAATAATGATTATACATAATATTGATTATTCGTTTGCCGGATTATGGCTTGTTTCAATCCCTTAGCTATCTTCATGCATGTTTATAATATTTACCACTATGCACATAGAAAATTCAGTTTTTAAACTGAAATGAAGTACACTGTTGGTCAGTGGCGTTTATGAGCAAAAACATTTGTGAGGGCTGACAAAAAAAAATTCGCATTACCCCACTCTTTCATGCAGGCCCCGCTGAATGTTTTTCAAAGTGGGGTCTAGGGGCAAAGCATCGGCGGGGGTCAAGGGACGGAGCCCCCGGAGCTCAAGGGGTATGGGCATCAGTGGCGGATCCAGGAATTTCTTACGGGGGGGGGGCACAAAATGGCACGTGGTGAAATATATGTAAAACGATGAAGTGACAGAGCGAGGCTTTAGCGGCGAGGGGGCGGAGCGACCAAGCAGTGGTGGGTCTGGGAGGGCCAGAGTAGGAAGCATTTGCAATTTTAGAACCACATTAGACGAATTTTCAGGCACTTCCTGGAGATATAGGACATAAAATTTCATTCTCCTACCCCTCCAAGAGTAGAGATCTTTTGCAATTTGAGAACCACATTTGGCGCATTAATGTCCACGTGCACTTCCTGGAAAAAAACGAGGCCTTCTGACTGGTTAAAAGTTAGAGAAAAGTGATCTATCACGTCGTGAGACGTTCTATATGCTTCTAGTACTTGCAAAGAAGCTTTGACATTTAATTTAATTATTAGAGAAAAAAGACGATTTATTGTACCGTTCTCGACTCTTAATCCTTGTCTGAATTCAGTCCTCCCCCCTCTCGCGCGAAGCGCGGAAGCTTTCATGTTTCATTAAATTATTAGAGAAAGAAGACGATACGTTGTATCGTGTCCTTGTCTGAATTCAGTTCCCCCCTCCCGCGTGAAGCGCTTAAGCTTTGACGTTTCATTAAATGATTGCTCTTAATACTTGTCTGAATTCATTTTCGCCCAGGCTCGCGCGAAGCACGGAAGCTTTCGCAACGACTTTCATTTTACTTAGACTTTCGATGTAAATTAGTCCCAATTCCATAAAAATTGGTATAAAAATGTAGATAATTTAATTTTCTTTCATATTATGACACCAAATTCCTGGTGGTTCAAGGTTTCCTCAAAATTGTATTCACAAAATACTATTTTTCGTCAAAAGGGCCTCGTTTTTCGACGTCCCCTCCGATTTAGGGGTGTGATTATAAATTATTGAAAAAAAACACCTCTGAAATATTGTGTATTATGATAAAATCTTTCGAATGAACAAGGTGTGCTTATGTGTGGTAGTCGCAGGCAACTCAAAAACTAAGCATATATTTGACTTTGGCCCCCGCTTTATAATATCTTGAAGAAAAATGTAACTGGAGCGATTATGACGTTAGACTTCACTAGGGCATTTGATGTTATTCCTTATGTTTTTTGTAAATAACTCTTTAGAAAAATTGAACTTTGGTCCGTCTTTTTGAAAGTGAGTCGAGATTCTTTACACGAACATTGTATTGCAAGTCCAGCCATTGTAAATGGACGGATATCATAAACGTTCCCAGACAAGAGAGGGATACATCAAGGATGGCCTCTCTCAGCATTATTGTTCATTTTGGCAGCTACATTCATGGCTTAGAGTAAGGAAAATAATATAATTCAGAAATTTGATTTTAAAGGTGGCAACTCTATAATTAAACTTTTACAATATGCTGACGACACCTCATTATATGTTAAAAATAAAAATTCTCTAGAGCATATATTATAGATGAATTAGACTTATTCTAAAAAGTCGCAGACCTGAAATTAAATAAATAAAAAAACTGTTCTCTGCTGGATTGGAGATGACAAGAATATATAAGTGGTCTCTCTCCGACCTTGATCTTAGTCGGTCAACAGAACCTGTACAGTATACTTAGGATATTTTATATGCAGACTTATACTATGCTACACAATTGAGTTGGGAAAATAAATTGACCAAACTACAGAAACTCCTGGATAACTGGAAAAGCAGAAACCTTGCATTATTTGGAAGAATGACTGATTGAGTTTTCGTTTATGGCTTGGATGAAAGTAAAATTCCATGGAAAGATTGTGTAATTATCGGTTTGATTTGCTCGGTGGCGTAAATCTTCTGTTAAACTGTAACTATGACCAAATATTATTATTCGATATCCAGAAATGGCAACTTCTACCTAGAAATATTACAAGCCTGAATTCAAGTTCTGCACATAATATATGCATATATTGTCAATCAAACGATATCTGGCTAAAACTTCAACTGCAGCATGTAGATCATTATCATAATGAATTGAAATTAGATTCATGATAATTAGTTGGAGATTAAGAAGAAGGGAATAAGGGAATAAGGAATGTCTGCATTGGACCCAGCGTTAACTTAGGCTTATATAAGTGTTTCACATGCATTCTTCAGGGGCGGATCCAGCTTTTTATAAAGGGGGGGTTGGGGTGGTATGCGAGGGAGCGTAGCGACCGAGTCCAAGCGAGCGGAGCGAGCGAGGGGGGAGGGTGTGGGAGGGGGGTGTCCCCCCTCCCACAGTAGGGAAAATTTTTGAAAATCTGTGTGTGAAAATGGCGTTTTTCTTGCGTTAAGATTTTAAAAAATGGTCCCCGGATTTTTTTTGGGGGGGTTGCAACCCCCCCAACCCCCCCCCCCCCCTAGATCCGCCACTGTTCTTTGGATATTATTATCATTCACTGAACAATTATTGATTAGCGCCATCTTGCTACCAATTCTGACGTAATGCAGCAACAGGTGTCTGCTCGGCTCTCGTGGTTGATCTGGTTGCAGACGATTTACACGTCGAAACACATTTAATTTAATTTGTGACGCATCATCAAGTGGTCGACAACATTCTGGAGCTGTATCCTTCGTTTTGATTTCATTATCGAAGGAAAGGTGGATTAAATAAACTCAAGAATGGGCAGTTTGAAAGAGCTTTGCGACGGACTACCCCTGGATCCACTCCCCCAGCCGCGCCCCCGTGACGAAAGCGTTGCCCATGCTCCAGTGCGCAACACCGAACTCAACGCTTCCGAAACGCGGGTAATACTACACAAAACAACAATACGGTTGCATACATAGATCTACATGTGTTTAAATAGGGGTAGAGTTCAATAGGGATACTCAATACATTATCTACTTACAATGGATATGGATAACACACTTTAGAAATTACAATTAGTCATTTAAAATTAGACAGAAACAATAAATAAAGTACCTTTGTTAAAAAAAGTAAGCATAAACAGATCTATTTCTTATCTTGGCATGCTTTTAAATCTCTATCGTTCTGACATTGACACAGATAATATATCTTGAACCAGGATATTCAGGAAAACACTTTATTTGATCTCTAAATTCTGCTTCAAGGCAAGCATGTAATGTGTGTGAAATTGCTGTGGTAGCTTCGAGTATATACCTGCGGAACATTACAATTGCTATTCCAAATAATCTGTAAAAGTAGTTTTAATTAAATTCTTATAATGCACACACATGTTTATCCCAATGTCAGTGACCATACCACACTAGCACTGCTAAACTGACCATCATAAATTGAAAACCATCTTGTCCATTCAGGGTAGCGAGTCAATTAAATTGTCACAGGTGGTTGGTCTGTAATTATTTTCAATCTTGTTGGCATGACTGAGAACTATATATTTATGAGAATGGATATGAACTTGAAGTTGATAATTTGGCGCTTGTTCAGAAGTCTCCGGCGTGGAGATACCCTACTAAAACGTACCAAAAATGAAGTAAATATTCATCAAATGTCCAAATAAAGATCATGAGTTAAAATTTGTTATGTTTATTACCTGTTTCGTGTCAATTTTCTTGTTATTTTTGGATTATTTTTCGGAAAAACATTGATATTAGTATACAATTTTTCACAGGTTTTACAGCAAACCGCACAATACAAGTGCATACTGATGGTGGGTTGGGGGCGAGCACGCGCCTGTGTGAAGTTATCTACCGCAATGAGGATCTGAGACATTACGGTAGATAACTTACGGGTCAAATTTTTGATAGGCTTCTGAACAAGCGCCAATAATTTTAGGTGACACCCTTCATAACATTGTTGCAATTATTTTAGACAGATAATTTGTGCTACATATGTCACTAATATCAAAGATTGCGGGGTAGAAGTGGTGAAGTGCGATGACTGGATCTATTTTTTTGTTAAGATCCCTTGTTATAGTGACATTTACTAAAGATTAAATCTATTGCTAAAAACCAAAGATTGTATAATTTTGTAATGGAGTGAAATAAACGAATCTTGAATTACAGCTGGCCCTTCAGAATGCCCTGCGATACTTCCCATCTTCTCATCATGAGACCTTGGCATCTGAGTTTGCTTCTGAACTGAGGAACTATGGCCACATCTACATGTACAGGTTCAGGCCTCAGCTGGAAATAAGGTGAGTTTGAAACTCTAAAAACAAGAATCTCAATCCAAATAAATTTTTGTTCCCAAGTAAATCTGGCCTAAACTGCATGTAACCTAGCTAGTATAAGGTAAAGGACAGCTTTCATTACTTATGTTTTTAAGTCAGTTTGTGTTGAACTGAAATTCTAGTGTTGGTAAAATTGTTAAGCTTTCTGGAGGCTTTTGATGATAACTATGATTATATTTTGCAGTACTGCCTTTATGTTACTGTTAATTCCAGCACAAAATGAAGATCATTATCATACATAAAATTGTATCATTGTGGTCATAAATTGAGAATTGAGATTGCTTTGTATGTAATGCAAACCTTTTGTGTTTTGTTTGTAAACCACTGAGTGACTATAGTGATGGAAACCTTATTGTAGATCATTTCTCTCTAGCTGTACTCGGGCACTATAGTCAGTAATATTTCTTATTTTCTTTGTTCTTTTCTGTATGTTTGACCCTTTGCCATATGTAGTATAAAATGTAATAAAGAATAAATGATTTCACACATACTTGATGAAGTCCCATATTGATAACTGTATGAAGTATTATAAACTACATGTAAACCGTACAGGTAACTAGTAATACTTGGTATTGCAATCTGAGAAGTAAGTCCAAGCTGTTGCTCCATACATCACAAAACACATCTAAGTTTTTAGTATGTACATACATGGATATCTCATACTTGTTGTATGAGGTTAATAGTCCTACTAGAGTTTCTTTGTTTGATTACTAGAGTCTTACTAGAGTTTGTAGGATTGTTTATTGTACCTGACTGCTAAGAAAGCATGTGTATGCTTGTAAGTAAGCAACCAAGGGACTGACGCCTTTAAGTCCTCTCCAAGAGACTTGGTTAGGAGGATAATTTCCCACTAAAGGGCACTAGCCCATCGACTTGGTTTCAAACCCGGGGACCTCCCGGTTACAAGACTACTGAACCATCGCACCTCCTAGAGCTTTTATCAGACCAAATATGAATTGAAAAGACACTTCTCGTGTCAATGATCAGACCTCTACAATACTCGGTAATGTATGGTACACCAAAATGAACAAATAACCTGGACTTGTCCTGACATAATCTGTAACTGCCTGACATGTTTTGTTCATTTATTGTTCACAAGAGCTTACCCGATAGACGAGTATCCTGCGAACTCACGTCAGGCTGCTGCCATCATGCTGATGATCATGAACAACCTAGACCCACACGTTGCTCAGGTAGTCAGTTCTTCTTTTTGATCCTTAAAATATCAAGCCAGAGATAACTCGGGGTTGAGTCCATTGGAAATGCGCTTTATTCCAAAATCCAACAGGTATCCAACATGTAATGGTATATAACAGTCGCCCTGTTCTCTTTCTCAAGGTTGCGCTCTCTTTAATGTTAGACTATGTGAATATCATTTTAGTCTACCTAATGGAGGACTACGGTGATCCACACTGTCAGACCCCTGGAGCAACTGCTTCAAAAGAGATAGCTAGTGCGTGCTTGATAAACCAATCTCCTAGCTGTAATGAGAACGGTCACTTGCACCGGATGGTGCCAGCACCTCAGAAATGGTTTGACATTGGTCACCTTTCATGTATAAACTGGAGTATGGGGCTTTGTATGAATGTAGAATATGTGTACTATGATATGTGGGCTGTCATGGCAACGAGACCGCTCGAAAGGGGAGGTTCTAAAGATCACCCCCAAATGACTACAGGTGTGGATGGGACAAGTGCCATTGGACCTTTGTGGTGTATGCTGTGGGTTGAGTCCAGCGTTGATAACCTTACATGTTTCAAACAATAGATTTGCCAAGGAGACTAGTTTATTAATGTGTACTTATTTTATGCATAATTTTTTTTTTTAACCCAAATGTTCCAAATCTTACCTGAGGATTAACAGACAAAGCCACCAACATAGTCTGAAATCTTACTCCATCTATCAAAATACTAACATTGATAACCTATTGTATTATTCAAAATTGCTTTTCATACTTATCTTTTTTTTTTAAATTTTACTATTTATTCTGTGCAGTTTCCACATGAATTGGTGACATATGGAGGCAATGGACAAGTGTTTTCCAACTGGGCTCAGGTAAGGGGATAACTTCACAATAATTTCAATGTGCACCGAATAACTTCCAGTCATATGCATGAACAATCTTGTTACAGAATCGATTTATTATGAAGTTCCAGATAGAACTGTTTCATAATGAAGAAACTGTAGGAATTGTGAAAACATACCAAAATAATCATGGTCTTAATGTGATTATTGTTTTGATTTGGGGATGATGATGGTGTGAAAAATATAATGGATACTCCTCAACTTATCATCTGAACTAGCAGTCAACGTTCCTGGTCTATTGTAGGTTTATTGGCTCATATGCTCTCGATATGGGCAAAATGATTGATAAACAGACATTGCCTTGATAACATTTGCTGTGCATTCTATTTCAGGAAAGGTTAGGATTAGGGTTAGGGTGGCGATTGGGATTTAAGTTCAGTCTAGGGTTGGGGTTCTGTATAGTGTTTGGTCCATGCTTGAAGTTAAGAATTTGTTAAGTGTAGGCAAAGAATTGGAGATAAATTGTTGCAGAAGCATGTGGTGTAGAAATAATGTATGATTTAGTCAAAGTTTGTAGTTATTTCCTTTTTGTGGTCCATTATTCTGCAGTTCTGGTTGGTGATGTACTACTTAGCTCAGATGAGTGAGGAACAGACTTTGGTCATGTCTTCAGGACATCCTTCCGGTCTCTTTCCAAGTCATCGGGAAGCACCAAGAGTAGTCGTCACCAATGGCATGGTCAGTTCAGGGCTTGTATTCAGGGTTTCTTTTCTTCTTGTCAAGGAAATTGAGTCAGAAAAATCACTCCAATCAGGGAAAAATCATTGTATTTTCTTTGACCCACAAAGTAACTTGTCGGTCTCTAATATATTTTATCTTATATGTGAAAAAGAATTTTCAAAATAGGGAATTTGTTGAGCTTTTGCTGCATTTGTGAGGGATATTATGTTCCTCTTGCTGTGAATATACATCAAATATGTATTTAGATATGTTGTCATTTAAAGAATGGATTTAAATGAAATATGGCAAAATCAGCTATTTACTGGGGTTTGGTTAAGTATGTACGAGAAAAAAAAAATGGTTTTGAGCGTAATGAGGATAAATGTTTTGTAAAAACTTATCTGCTTAAGATCAAAATGTTAAAGATATTATAAATAACATTCAGCATTCCTTCCATGCCCAGGTTTATACATACATAATATATTAAGGGCCCTGTCTTAAAGATGTTGCGATTTATCAGAATCAATGATAACTTACTCATGAATTTATGTCAGTCGCAGCTTTGTACAAGAGAGTGAGGAGACTATAAGTTTGTGATTGATTTGAAGATAAGTGGTTGATTTATATCATTCTCAATTCTTAAAGTTTATGAGACAGCGCTTGGTGGTAAAATCATTTATTGAATGGATGATCATGATCTTCTTATTTACAGATGGTACCCAATTATTCTACGAGAGAGAACTACAACAGACTCTTTGCAATGGGAGTGACTATGTAAGTTCCTTTTGCCAATATTTTCTTTGTTTCTACACATCATGGATGTGTAGAAACAGATAGCTACAGGCTTTATTTAGATTGTTTTCAAAACTGCAGTGTCAAGAGTTAGCAAAATGTGTAGATGGATCGGTTTGAAGAAAGATTGTTGATCATTATCATAACTAGCATGTCTGGCTTGTTGAATTTTTTAACACCCGAAGAGTAATATTGGAATGTCATATAGGAATGTGTGGAATTGAAAAGCAATCATTTTGGTAACTAATAATAGACCTATATTTTATTTTCTTATTTTTTTTTGTTGTTGAAAAGAGTGTTCTTGGGCTGCAATTTTTTCTAATCAGTACAGGAAGTTTTGGAAAACAGAAGTTGTTTTCGTTATGACAGATCAACTTTACAGTTCACCTAGTGTATCTGTTAATATGACAGATCATGGTCACAACAAGAGAGACAGACAACAAGAAGACAGACAGACAGACAGACAAAAAGAAGCAGAGAATAACCCAGAAAATTTTAAGTTTGTGTAATAAAGGAATAATACTTTGGCCACACCAATGAGACCAATGCCAGACTGACGACTCTCCAAACAAAATTAACATTCCAATGAATGAATGGCCAAGAACCGGTCGATGTGGAGTTGGTTTGGTGGTATGACTGAGCTATAAACTAGGCCCAGAAAGGGTTAGACTTGAGGAGCAAATCTTATTATTCTCCATGTTTTTGTACATATACTGTAGGTATGGACAGATGACAGCCGGGAGTTACTGCTATATTGGCCCACAAGGAATCGTTCATGGAACAACGGTATATGCTTGTTTCTTTCAATTTTGATCAGACAGTAAATATTTTGAGCCAATTCATTTTGTATCAGCCCCTTGATGTCCAATATTTTCTGTGACAGTATAATTGTTGACATTTTGTTTATGGATCAATAGTGATAGTCTAGATAGTGATGTATCATTAAAAACATTAACTGTCCATGTTTTAGTTAATCCTTTAATGTCAATATTTAATGAACATGCTGACCTTCAACACCCCCTCCCAATCTGCCTATGATATATTGCCTTGTATTTAAAGCACCATTTATTTCATTAGACTAAGTACTAACCATATAACTAAGTATATACCATATCTTCTCCCCCCCCCCCCCCCCCCCTCCAAATTTTAGCTGACGGTGCTGAATGCCAGTCGGAAGCATATTGGAACGAGTGACCTGAGAGGTCGTGTCTTTGTTACCTCTGGCCTAGGGGGCATGAGTGGTGCCCAGGCCAAGGCAGCGGTCATCTGCGGCTGTGTAGGGGTGGTAGCAGAGGTCAGCAAGGATGCTCTGATGAAGAGATACAACCAGGGGTGAGTCTTCAACCCCCCTTTTTTTCACCAGAAATTTCCAATTAATTGGAATATCACCATATGACCTTGAGGAAATTTGGGAAGACCTTGGTGAATATTCTAAGAAAATGAACTGTATCAGGAATACCTCATACACTAGTGCCAGTGACCCCAATCAGTTAGAAAAAATGCTCTGATCTGCCAATGTTTGTTGACTTGACTGTTTCATACATGCACTTTAGGACAGTTTGTGCTTGTAATTGAAAAATTGGAAAAACATTGAAATGCTGTGTATGGGTGAGAATTCAAAACCACCCACATCAAATTATTAACAACTTGATGTCAATCATAACTCTGTTATAAAGAGATGGCAGTTTGTTAAGTCCATGATTGAATGGAGGATATTTGATCAGTCTGGATTAATTTGGGTTTACGACAGGGCCCTAGTGAGTTTTGCTTCTATTCATGTGATAATTCTACCACATTTTTGTCATGTATCAAATGTTTGTTTTACTGTTTTTCAGGTGGGTGATGCAAGTCGTTGATGACGTTGATGCTCTTATACAAAGCATTAGGTAATACAACAGAATGGTTTTCAAATGTCAAGATAATTGTCATTATGTGAGAGAGTCTATGTTTTTAACTTTTTCATTAAATGCAATTGAATGAGAGATGTTGTGGACTTGGAAATATAAATCAGATTGTTGATAACATATGGTACATGGTTCGAATCCCTGTCTTATCTACATTTGCCACTCACCACCCAGGTGAGGTAAATGGCTACCTGGTAGGAAGACATTTCTTGAATGCTTGAGCACCTCATGGTAGCTGGACTTAAGGCAGAGTTATAATAGGATACTTGAAGACTAACCCCAAACCTACTTGAATGACGTTAGATTCTATTTTCATGATAGGTGAACACTAAGCTGTATGGTATAATTACATGTGTTTTGATATCACAAGTAAGTGTTGATAATAAGTGACTATTCTTACACTCTACAGAGTAGGCAGATAATTGATTATGTGAACAAGGTATTTGTTATCACAAATGCATATCAAAACAAAGTACTTGAAAGTCAAGTCATCAACTGTTATATAACTCTTTTGTATCTTTAAAAAAAAGTAAAGAGGGTTTGTATTTCATGAAACCATAGCAATTCCAAAAGAAGTGCACATACAAATTTCAATGCTTTACCAAAATGGCATACCTGCCTACTCTTGTTTTTCCGTTGACAGACAAGCACGGAATGCTCAGGAAGCAGTGAGCATTGGTTACCATGGAAATATTGTTGATGTTTGGTGAGTATGGCAATATTAATTGTTATGCCTCCGTTACGAAGTAGCCGGAGGCATTATGTTTTCGGGTTGTCCGTCCGTCCGTCCGTCCGTCCGTACGTCCCGTTCTCGTGATCGCGTTATCTGAAGAACCGATTGATGGATTCCTGCCAAACTTTGGTCATGTATGTATCTTGCAGAGCCGATGAACTGATTAGATTTTGGGGTCAAAGGTCACAGGGCTCATTATGTATGCAAAAACTGCTTGTGATCGCGTTATCTGAAGAACCGATTGATGGATTCCTGCTAAACTTTGGTCATGTATGTATCTTGCAGAGCCGATGAACTGATTAGATTTTGGGGTCACGAGGTCAAAGGTCAAAGTTCACAGGGCTCATTATGTATGCAAAAACTGCTTGTGATCGCGTTATCTGAAGAACCGATTGATGGATTCCTGCCAAACTTTGGTCATGTATGTTACTTGCAGAGCTGATGAACTGATTAGATTTTGGGATCATGAGGTCAAAGGTCATGCGGCTCATTATATATGCAAAAATAGCTTGTGATCGCATTATCATTAGAACAGATTGATGGATTCCTGCCAAACTTAGATCATGTATGTATCTTGCAGAGCCAATGAACTGAGTAGATTCTTGGGTCATGAGGTCAAAGGTCAAAGGTCATGGGCTCATTATGTATGCAAAAATAGCTTGTGAACGCATTCTCATTAGAACTGACAGATGGATTACTATTTAACTCGGGACATCTTGCAGAGCCAATGAACTGAGTAGATGTTAGGGTCATGAGGTCAAAGATCAAAGGGTCATATATGTATATGAGAAATTGCTTGTAATCACGATATTCTGAGAACCTGTTAATGGATTACAATTGAACTTGAATTTGAAAAATTTCTTCTGTTTTGGTTTGTAAAACTGCTCTATGACGGAGGCATCATTTCGACTGCGCGCAGTCAAAGTTCCATCTAGTTTTTTGTATGCATTCATGCACTTTTCAAACAAACCTTAATATTGTAAAGCTGAAATCCTGCCAGAATTGCCCAACATTTCACCCACTAATGTATATAATGGTGAATACAATCTATGGAGATACTGTACACATTTAGGTTGTTACCGAGTACTCTTGAAGACACATCCAACATAATTTTGAATGCATCTGTAAATGTGTCATAAAATCCTCATTTAATTAGTATCCAAAGCTCTAAACTTCGTACAAATGATCTACAAAGCTCTAGTTAACATGAATAATTTGTATATATCATTAAAATATTCAATTAAAAAAAACTAAACCTGTCATTTAGATCATTGACTATATAACCATCGATTCAGCATTCATCCCCGCTTTTGTGTGCAAAGTCTATGGAGGTAGAAAGAAGCCCTTTATACATCTGATAAAAGGAAAATGTACTGTGCAGAATGTATGAGTGGTTTCATAATGTTGAGATAACGCTGCCTCCCTCTATGTTCCGTATTACAGGGAGAGATTGGCGGTTGAGTATGAATCTACTGGGGAACTCTTGGCTGATCTTGGCTCTGATCAGACCTCTTGTCATAACCCATTCAACGGAGGCTACTATCCTGTACAATTGACCTTTGACCAGGCCAATGACATGATGGTCAGTGACCCCGTCAGATTCAAGAATCTGGTCCAGGAAAGGTACGACATATTAACTCTTTAATTTTTTGTTTTAAACTTCTAAAGAGTATATTAGAATTTGTGTATAGAAATATGTCTATACACATTGTGCTCAACAGTTTTGTTGTTGTTGTTGTTGGGGGGGGGGGGGGGTATCAAATTCACTAATTAAATGTAGCTGTTTATTAGTTGTAAAACAATTGTTTTGTGCTTAGAGACTTTGGTGGTAAGCGCTTTATTAGCACTGTTTTTATTATTATTATTATTAGGAAAGAAAAAAGATATATAAGATTTATACAGTATGGGGATGTCTGGTTCATTTAGATTCATTGTAATAGTTCAAAGAAAAGTTTGTTACATGCTTGAGGGAAGAAAACGTTCATACTATGAACTTTTTTGCATTGTCCATATTTATATCAGCATTTCACTGCATTCTTTTTTACTTGACATATTTCCCTTACTTTTTCTAGTTTGCGGAGACAGATTGCAGCCATCAATAAGTTATCGGAAGTGGGATTGTATTTCTTTGACTATGGGAATGCTTTTCTCCTTGAATCAAGCAGGGCTGGTATGTATGACATTTCCTCTATTCTCTATATCTATTTATCTCTCTCTGTCATTTATTATATTCTGTCTTTCACCGCCAGTCTGCCAATCCTTTCACTCTTCCTTAGTCGTTCTCCTTTCTCTTTCTTACTGTAGCCTTTGTGATTAGCTTATAAATCCAAATAAATCTATCAAATTTGAAAACCGATTTTGCACTTGAAATGGATCACAAGACCTTGGATATTACAAGTCTAACACCAAAGATACATTTATACATGTGCACATTTGTGAGCAAACCGGATGCTACGTAAATACCATTGTTCTGTCTGTTTAGGAGCGGATGTACAGAGTGGATCAGGAGGAGCTTGTGCAGGCAACAGATTCAAGTATCCCTCGTATGTTCAGGACATCATGGGGTGAGCTTGTAGTTTTATTGTTTCTTGCGAATTCCTCAACAAAAATCCAGCAAATTAAACAGTGATTTAGGCTATAACTCAACATGAGAGGAGTGTAATTTAAATGAAATTTAATGATGATTTTAAATTTTATGAATCACATTTGGTATTCGGCTTTAAGGTCATTATTGTTTTAAGCCATAGAGTTAACATGTGATTTGTAACATCTTTCAATGTTTTCATACATTGTAGTTCTAGAGGAAATATTATTTTTTTCTTTTTTTTAAAGACAAGTCCGAGGTATGATGTCTAATAGACTAGAATGGACTTGAATAAATTAAATTGAATTGAAAAAAATATATCAGCAACCACATCGCCAAATTTAGTTAACCTGATGATTGTAAGTTTTTATCTATACCATGGCTGGGATTATAACAAATACCAAGGAAAGTAGTAGTTTCAATGTTTATTATTTTCTTAATTACCGTATATAATACTTGGTGAAATATATTGGACAGAGAATTATGAAATACTATGGACTTGCCCAAACATAATTTGGTTATGAATTAGTTCTGCTCATATCAGAATCTGGAAAGAATCTGATGAATGAATTCATAGCTTTAAAATTTTGTGTACTTCCCTTGAAGTGATGAAGTAGATTGCTCAATTAATTTATCATTCTGTGTTTGAACTCTAGTGATATCTTCTCCCTTGGCTTTGGTCCATTCCGTTGGGTGTGTTCATCTGGAGACCCCAATGACCTGGTCATGACTGACGAGATCGCTGCTAACGTCCTAGAAGACTTCATCAATGCTGGAGGTACATACCCTTATTTTGCTTCAATTCATGTATCTTTGTACAGTGTACCTTGTTGATGACCTGATGTTTGGAGTGGTTTTAATTGTTCTAGGCTTGATTGTGTTAATGTGATAGTTGCAATAATTATTATAGTAGGTTTTGGGTTAGGCTTCAATTAACTTGAAATATTTGGTCCATGATTGAGTTTAAAGATTCAGTTTGTGTGGGAAACTAATCAGCAAGCAATTGTCATCAGAGCCCTAGGTTGTTGCTTTGTAGGTTCATTGACTTCCCTCCCTTTTCAATTTGCTGTTCTTCCATTTCACGAGTTATGATTATCTTGTTTTTGTAGGATCACCTTTCTCCTCTTTTCAGTTTTAATTTCTTTGGTTAGCTATAGATTGCAAGGAAATAATAAGTGATGATTGATTGCTTTGATGTCTTAATTTATGAATTAAAACTTGATCCATAAAGATTTTTGTATTTAATTTGCGGTTGAAGCTTGTATACATAATTATTAAAGAGGTCCAAGTAAAGCAAATATTATCCTAAAACCTGGTTTGATTATCTAAATTTTCTTCAAGTTTGTAAGACATTTAAAATGTTTTTAACTGCCTTGCATTGACAGTGCCAGAGTCCACAGAGCAGCAGTATGAAGACAACATACGCTGGATCAAAGAAGCAGAGAAACACAAAATGGTAAGTCCTCATGCAAGCGGTCAGTCATCATGGCTCCAATCCATAAGCAATAGTTTTGAAACTTGGATACCAAGTTGGTGGAACAAATTAAAGTTTGATTGATCATGCAATATTGTGTAGCAATGATAAAACATGATATAAAATCTTTTGACAATTGTCTTTAAGTGTATAACAAAAAAGATAATAAGTAGGGTGTATTTTATTTGAATAGAAAGTATTACCGTAATTACTAGTGGTGTAAGAAATTATCTCTACATGTCCATGGTCAAATTGTTTTTGAGGACTTTGAAAACCATTTACATTGTATCTTTTATTATGCAGATCAATTATAACTTGAACGTTATATTATTAATGATATGATTTATCAGAAGATGTAATGATCCCATGATGTGTCTCTTCTGTCATGTGACTAGGTCGTGGGCTCGCAGGCCAGGATCTTGTACTCTGACCAGCGAGGGCGCATTGCCATAGCGCTTGCCTTCAACGAGGCGGTGCGTCAGGGCAAGTTGAAGGGACCAGTCATCATCAGCAGGGACCATCATGATGTTAGTGGGACGGATAGCCCCTTCAGAGAGACCTCTAACATCTATGATGGCTCGGCGTTCTGTGCAGGTCAGAGGTGTTATGAAAATCAGAGGGGGAAGGGGATAGGGAAGGGTGGGAGGGGGAAGCTAGGATAGGGAAGGGGGAAGGGATAGGGGAGGATAGGAAGGGAAGGAAAAGTAGGAGGGTAGGAGAGGGAGGAGGGTGAGGAGGTAGGAGGAGAGGGGGGGGGGTGATTTGAAGGAGGATGGGCAAAGGGTTTCTGACTATTGCCTTATAACCTTGGAATACAGGTTGGTTACTGTGGTAGTGAAAAGTATCCATTCAGGATTAACTGAAGCCCTTGAAGAGAGTGAATACCTTTCAATATGTTTGGACTTCAACTGTTGGGATATTTTCAATGAAAGTAGAATGAAAAATAACCATGTGCATTAATCAGCAAACTTAGTAGCACATATTATGTTGATCACAGCAGTGTTAAAGTACATTCTGATTAATTATCCAAATTTGTATGTGTAATTTTCTTTGTTTTCTCTTCATTTTTTATTTCTAGACATGGCCATCCAGAATGTGATTGGTGATTCCTTCCGTGGGGCCACCTGGGTCGCTATACACAACGGGGGCGGTGTTGGCTGGGGAGAGGTCATTAACGGAGGATTTGGTATGGTTCTAGATGGGACCAACGAGGCTGACAGGAGGGCTAAGAAGATGCTTGGTTGGGATGTGTCCAACGGGGTAAGTCCGTACTTACTGATTCCTTCTGTAGGGCCTTCTTGGTAGTCAAAGACAAAGGGGGAAGTGTAGGCAGAGGAAAGGTATAAACGGGGTTTGGGTTGGTCTTAAATGAGACCAACGAGGCTGACAAAAGAGATATGGTTAAGAGATTAGGTTGTGTCCAAGGGCGTAAGTTCATGCTGATTTCTTCCACACGGCCCCTTGGTAACCATAGAAAATGGGGGGGGGGGGGGGAGGGATCAGTGGATGGTTTTTCATGGTACTAGATGAAACCAACAAGGCTGATAGGAGGGATAAGAAGATGCTTGGATGGGATGTGTCCAACGGGGTAAGTCCAATAGGGATTGTAGGCCTGGGAAAGGTATCAACAGCTGATTTGGAATGGTTCTTGATGAGACCAACAAGGCTGACAAAAGCAGGGTGTACTGACTTAAGACATGATGATGATTGAAGTGTACTTACTTGTTGATAAACAGGTTCTGATGTAAGATGAAAAAGAGAATGTCCTGTGCTATAAAGCACAACATGAACATCTTGAATAACATGTGTATGTCAGTGATACGTAATGTGTCTCAGATCTTTGGTAATTCATTTGGTAAAGTGAAAACCAACCATCAATTCCTAAAATGTGGTGTTTTTTTTTACCCACTTCCTCTGTTGTACTGTGTATATATACAAAATGATAGACAAAGATTATAATATTTTAACCTGGACATTGTCAAAAAGAGACTTGCATTTATGATTTATACAAAAGCTCTGAATTCAAATAAAGAGCAGATTTTTCTTTTTTTCTCTTTTGTTAAATAATTTTTAAACGGTTATTCATGTATCAATAAGCAATTGAGATGTTAGCTATTCTGATGATTTCCTCAGTATTTGCCCAATTTTTTAAGCAATTTTTAACATCAAGCATGGTTTTATTCCCTTTGCTGTTGACAGGTGACCCGTAGGAGCTGGGCTGGTAACAGCAAGGCTAAGGAGACCATCTGCAGAGCCATGGATGACGATCCCAACCTCAAGGTTACAGTCCCACATGAGGTCCAGGACCCAGGACTCCTGGACCGGGTCCTAGGGGATTAGAAGATCCCATGAGGTCCAGATCCTTTAGGATTTCACCTGTGTATTGCCCTCTTGGCAATAGACAGGTTAAGTCTTGTTATTCCCAACTAGTGTGCCTTTATGTCTAAGGCTTATGAATTATGTAGTTTCTAAATCTTATTTATCCTCATCAATTTTCTGTGTCCAGGTTTTGTGGGACTAAAAGATTCCTGTGAGCTAGATCTTGCACAAACTACACAGGCAAAGTGCATGTAGATTCAGGTTTGTTTCCCTTCAGGGCTAATTGGTGTCGAACTCCAATTTTTCCTCTAAGACTGAAAAGATGGCTGATAGGTTTCTAGCCAAACAGTATTAAACTACTATGGCAATAAATCATGTTAATACTATGTGCCTTATTGTGTGCATCTATCAACGATCACAATTTTTATGCCTCCGTTACGAAGTAGCCGGAGGCATTATGTTTTCGGGTTGTCCGTCCGTCCGTACGTACGTACGTACGTACGTACGTCCGTACGTACGTACGTACGTCCGTACGTCCCGTTCTCGTGATCGCGTTATCTGAAGAACTGATTGATGGATTCCTGCCAAACTTTAGTCATGTATGTATCTTACAGAGCCGATGAACTGATTAGATTTTGGGGTCACGAGGTCAAAGGTCAAAGGTCACAAGGCTCATTATGTATGCAAAAACAGCTCGTGATCGCGTTATCTGAAGAACCGATTGATGGATTCCTGCCAAACTTTGGTCATGTATGTATCTTACAGAGCCGATGAACTGATAAGATTTTGGGGTCACGAGGTCAAAGGTCACAGGGCTCATTATGTATGCAAAAATAGCTTGTGATCGCATTATCATTAGAACAGATAGATGGATTCCTGCCAAACTTAGGTCATGTATGTTACTTGCAGAGCCAATGAACTGAATAGATTTTGGGGTCATGAGGTCAAGGTCAAAGGTCATGCGGCTCATTATGTATGCAAAAACAGCTTGTGATCGCATTATCATTAGAACAGATTGATGGATTCCTGCCAAACTTAGATCATGTATGTATCTTGCAGAGCCAATGAACTGAGTCGATTCTTGGGTCATGAGGTCACAGGTCAAAGGTCATGGGCTCATTATGTATGCAAAAATAGCTTGTGAACGCATTCTCATTAGAACTGACAGATGGATTACTATTTAACTCTGGACATCTCGCAGAGCCAATGAACTGAGTAGATTTTAGGGTCATGAGGTCAAAGATCAAAGGGTCTTATATGTACATGAGAAATTGCTTGTAATCACGATATTCTGAGAACCTGTTAATGGATTACAATTGAACTTGAATTTGAAAAATTTCTTCTGTTTTGGTTTGTAAAATTGCTCTATGACGGAGGCATCATTTCGACTGCGCGCAGTTGAAGTTCCATCTAGTTTATTCAGATTTTGTTAAGTGGATTATTAATTTATGTGCCAATCATTTTTTCCCATCAAGTTAAGTATACCGGTACACAGCGTAGTATATTATAACATTTATTAAAGGGACTGTTTTAATAAAATGTGAGGCTGTTTTTGCTGTGTTTTTTTAAGAATATATCTTTGTCATGTGAGCAAATTTCTAAATTTGCACATATTTTTCAATCATAATCACATTTCAATCAAATAGGTTCTTAATTATTTTGAATTATGTGTGTACGAACAATCACATTTATATATTGTTTGTGTGATAGGAATATAGAATAATGCTTGTGTTTCTTAAAAAAATAAAAAATCAGTTTATTAAGCAAATTCTAACTTATTATTATGTTAGAGGTTGCTATACACCACAGGCTGAATATTAAAGGCTGATATCAAATGAAAGATTATATTTCATTTAAGAGCCATTTTTTAGTTCATGTTCAGTTACATGCAATAGCCTTCCAAAGTGAACAAAAACAATCATTTCTGAAATTTGATGTGTCTTCCAATATATTTCACACTGGTGATTTATGTATAGAACGAAAACTCTGTAATTTGGTGATCATGATATTTTTAGATCAATATTTACTGAAAGTTGTCTGTATTTTTAAATGATCTAATATCTTCCAGTTCGATTCAATGAAACTGCCATGTAGAATGCTTTAGGCATGACATCAAGAAAGCTGAAATATATGAAAATTACTGCCCTTCAAGGTGTATATATTTTTTTCTTCTTATATGATAAGATTATTTTTATCAATTCAATCAGTGAGAGAGACTCGACAGTAATACTCTTATATTCGTATTCAGCTTTATTTTTCATTGCAATGTTTTTCAAAATGGAAAATTATCTTGTCTCTTATATTCGACCAAAGGCTGATTAAGTAGTGTGCTGTAATTGAGGAAACATAATACTGCCGACATTCATTTCTGCTCTTGATGATATTCAAATGAGAGGAGAGGTTTTTATGTATGATCCTTGACTGAAATATTGAGAAGTGTACTTAGATATGTACTTCAAAATGACATTTGTCATTTTTAATACCACTGAAATGTTAGTGAATTCCATATACAGTGTAGTCTTTATCCGTTTGTTTTGCAGTGTCTTCCACTTTGTGATTAAATGGTGACAAATAGTATTGCCATTGTTATGGTTTCTTTTGTTTTGGTAATTGGTGACTTTTCTATTTCCGTAGAAGAAATGAACCTGAATTAAGGATTTGGACGAACTTGGAAGCTTTAATGTTATCAGCTTTACACAGTTTATCACATTTAGTGGTCGGTTTGAAAGTCCTTGGGTATTCCAAGATTTTCTTTCTCCTTTTTCCTTTCAATTGTGTTTCTACATTTCCCTTCTCATGAAGTAATGGCAGACACAAGGAGTTGCACCATCCAAACTGGATAATTATTTATAACTCCTTTGAAAATCATGAAAGCCAGCTTGAGTTTTGAAAAAGGATTATAGGAGAAACGGTGATTCTTGGATATTAAAGCAGGTGAATGAAATAGTTTGTAATTAAGGGTTCTGGGAGGAAACCTACATAATGTCTATGTACTGTCTCTTTCCACTTGGAATTCAGTGGATAAAAATGGGTGTAGATGTGTAAGGCCTTTGATGAACATTGATAATGGCACTTTTTCACCAATGGGTGCACACAACACATCAAAGAAAACCTCAAGAGTATCATATTTCAAAAATTTGCAGAATATATTTCACACAAAGCAAAAAAGGAAAGGCACTGTTTGGAATAAGTCTGGAATACATTTTTCCTGAATACAAATCACAATTCATCATTTGCAGCATTTGTAATTTTGAAAATACTATTGGAAAGCATAGTTGGAAAGCATTGACTGATTTTTTTTCTTCTATTCTATTCCATAATTATTCCATAGGTTTGACCAATGAGAAAAAAAATGTTATTAAAAAGCAATTCTCCTTTTGTTATTGATCCAATGATTGGTATCATGGTTACAGTAGTCATTTCTATAATATAACAAAAGATACAGAATATCAGGTAAACATGAATATTCACAGGGAATACAGACCCTCAAAACTTACAATACATCAGGAATGTGATGACTCAGAAAAATGCAATTTATCTTGAATGCAATTAATGCCCTAATATTTGTTAACAAACCAATCACTCTACAGCCAAAGTTATATTGAAAACAGCAATGCAATATTGATATCTCCTATACAGTTATTTACAACATTTCAGTGAAGAAAGATTTTGAAAGCTTCATGAAGATTATTTATTTCAGTAAATAGAAAACTACCTACGGTACTCTAACCAGTCTTATCTTTTGTCTAGTAATACACAGACGCCATATAAAATCTCAAATAAAATGGAATGAACTCCATTCTTTAAATCGCTCAAACTTGATTACTAATGAAAAAAAAAAAATTCTCATGTTCTTCTAATTTCTAGTAATATGCGCATGCCTGATACATGCATGTCCATTTGACCTCAAATAGCTATAAAAACAAATTTTTCTAATTCTCTTTCGAGCTTGCTTATTAATAAAAGCAAAATCATTCTACAAATTTAAGAACTCATAGTTCAAGAATAATAATTCAACAATTTCTTAGCAACACAATTAAAAAAGAACTTTTCTTTTCACCTCGATATTCTTCGTGTGGAGAGCAATCACTAACAAAATGTATGTCTTAAGAAATCATGCCTATGTACATGAAACAATCAAAAAGGTAAAGTTTGAAGAGCAAATTTTGAACATTCTATATGTCAGCTCTAACCTAATCAAAAGTCACTGCAGATAACTATATGCACTGGTCTGGGCATTGACTGATATATTTACAGGAAGCTTTAACCAACCTTGAATACAATGCAATTTCAGTGCAACATATTTAAGCTCATATTTCAAATACAGAATACCAGAATGATAAAAAAGTAAATTGAACAATGTAAAAATAAAATAGGGTATTTGTTAAAGAGCATCCCATTGACTGAGCAGCTATCACATGAAACACATATGTGCTCAAACATGCAAAATAACAACCTTGTGTGCATCCAGTGTGCAAGCTAGGCTACATGAAACTGATCAAGAGGTAGTCAACACATGAAAAAACGAAGTATGAAATCGCAAATGCCCTTTATTTCATATAACAAAAACTGAATGTTTGTTATAAACAATTAATATAACACATATTTACCACCAAATACACATTTTCCCTCCAGCAATTACAGATTTACAGATGTCGACCTCGGTGAAATATATCGTCACCTGGGAAATTTTGAATTTGTCAGTGCATACATTCTGCTATATTGAATTCAGGAGCACTCGATATCTGTATTGATATTGGAGTATATGTATTAATATTGGATTAATTTAGCATGTGTTCAAATGAATGTGTGTAATCATTTGTTTTTGCATTACATATAATACAGGAGTGACAAGTCACATGGCAGATTAAAAATTAAGGTAAAAATTAAACATGTACAACATAAAAGAAGAAATATAGCTTTTATGAACAGCAAACTGGAGAAGCAATCAAATAGTATAAGTAGATTAACCTGAATTAGATTCAGCCATAAAAGAGAAAAAGAGCAACAATCTAATAACCTTATTGTGCCATACATGAATACAGGTTTGCCAACATATTTCAGCTTTTAATACCCTTGTTTTTCAGCCTATTCTTTTAACATGGTGAAAAAATGTGACACATTAAGGCTCATTTTCAAATGTTTCAAAATAAAGAGTACATGGTAGGTCATTAATCACAAGATTAGGTGGAATGATAGTTTCAACTGCACAAATGACAATTATTTCATTTTATGTGTTCTTGTCTCACTAAAATAAATTCTATTCTTTCACATTTTAGTATCGCAATTGGACAATATGATGATTGGAGAAAAAAAATAAACATAGATTTCTTTGGTAGCACGCTGTACTCCCTCACATGAATTTTGAATATGAAAGTATATCTAAAATGTTATTTCACCCACGGCATGATATTTTCCTAACTCTTTCAGACCTTCTCTGCCTTGTTGATACTCTTGGTGCGTTTGCGTTTGTTGGAGCGAGTGGTCGTTCCCAGGACACTGGACGTGGGGGAGTGGACTTTAGTCTCCTTCAGCTGTTCCGCCTCGTAGATGTCCATGTATGGCTTGACCACCTCCCAAACCTAGCAAATAGGAAAAGAAGAAAAACTTAAAGGCCAAGTCCACTTAAAAAATATGACATTAAAGTACATGTAAAACAAATCTTACTGTGGAACAGGTGTCTCCTATTAAATGTTACAATTGCAAATTAAATGACTCAGGAAAAAAAAAAAATAGCAGAGAAAATGTGTCCTGTGTATACTTCTTGGGTATTATAAATTAATTAAGTCACATGAGATGTGTAAATCAAACTTGAAAATAAGTAATTACCTTAACTTTATTCTTCCTAAATTAGTATGCAGACTATCAGATTGTCAGAATACATCATGCAATATACCAGTGCCATATAATTATCATTTTATACAATATACTAGACCATATCACACAAGATATCATGATATATCACACATTATATTGGAAACTAGATGGAACTTCGACTGCGCGCAGTCGAAATGATGCCTCCGTCATAGAGCAGTTTTACAAACCAAAACAGAAGAAATTTTTCAAATTCAAGTTCAATTGTAATCCATTAACAGGTTCTCAGAATATCGTGATTACAAGCAATTTCTCATATACATATATGACCCTTTGATCTTTGACCTCATGACCCTAACATCTACTCAGTTCATTGGCTCTGCAAGATGTCCCGAGTTAAATAGTAATCCATCTGTCAGTTCTAATGAGAATGCGTTCACAAGCTATTTTTGCATACATAATGAGCCCATGACCTTTGACCTTTGACCTCATGACCCAAGAATCTACTCAGTTCATTGGCTCTGCAAGATACATACATGATCTAAGTTTGGCAGGAATCCATCAATCTGTTCTAATTATAATGCGATCACAAGCTATTTTTGCATATATAATGAGCCGCATGACCTTTGACCTTGACCTCATGACCCCAAAATCTAATCAGTTCATCAGCTCTGCAAGTAACATACATGACCTAAGTTTGGCAGGAATCCATCAATCGGTTCTTGAGATAACGCGATCACGAGCTGTTTTTGCATACATAATGAGTCGTGACCTTTGACCTTTGACCTCGTGACCCCAAAATCTAATCAGTTCATCGGCTCTGCAAGATACATACATGACCAAAGTTTGGCAGGAATCCATCAATCGGTTCTTCAGATAACGCGATCACGAGCTGTTTTTGCATACATAATGAGTCGTGACCTTTGACCTTTGACCTCGTGACCCCAAAATCTAATCAGTTCATCGGCTCTGCAAGATACATACATGACCAAAGTTTGGCAGGAATCCATCAATCGGTTCTTCAGATAACGCGATCACAAGCAGTTTTTGCATACATAATGAGCCCTGTGATCTTTGACCTTTGACCTCGTGACCCCAAAATCTAATCAGTTCATCGGCTCTGCAAGATACATACATGACCAAAGTTTAGCAGGAATCCATCAATCGGTTCTTCAGATAACGCGATCACGAGCAGTTTTTGCATACATAATGAGCCCTGTGAACTTTGACCTTTGACCTCGTGACCCCAAAATCTAATCAGTTCATCGGCTCTGCAAGATACATACATGACCAAAGTTTAGCAGGAATCCATCAATCGGTTCTTCAGATAACACGATCACGAGAACGGGACGTACGGACGGACGTACGTACGGACGGACGGACGGACGGACGGACAGACGGACGGACGGACAACCCGAAAACATAATGCCTCCGGCTACTTCGTAACGGAGGCATAAAAATCACACACTATAGCAGAATATATTGCATAATATACCAGAATATATCTCGCAATATACCAGAATACAATATACAAATAAGTATCACACAATATGCCTGAACATATCACACATGACATCCCAAAGTGTCTCTTTATCACAAATCACACAACATATGAATAAGAAACTGACAAACCGTAAACATATTATTCAATATCAGTCTTACCTTATTCTCTTGAAGTAGCTTGGTGATGGCTTCCATGTCAGGGCTGAGATGACGATCACGCTCTAGAGCTCTGAGAGAGAGAGAGAGAGAGAGAGAGGGGGTAGATGTAGCAAGAGAGAGACAGAGACAGACACACAAACAGAGAGACAGAGAGAAAAGAGAGAATTTTATAAATGTAAGCCATTTGACAATGAAATAAATATGTAATTCTAGTCATAATTATATGAATGAAAATTCAAATTTACATGTATTTACATTTTACAATCTGCTGTATGAAAGAAACCAATAGTCACTTGAATAACAATTGAAGCGAAACAAACTAAAGACAGATTGGAAAGAGCAGATCTTAAGTCATATTCAGAGATAACCTTCATGTTTCTCAATATTTCCTTAAGAAAAAAGCGCAGAATTCAAAATCAGACTCCAAGGTCATAACACTCACTGATTGGTTTCTAAATATGACATATAATCATTAAGTTTGATCACTCAGTTGCATCTTCCTGGTAATAAATGAAACTCAAGTAAATCAAATACAATTAACTTGTATACCTGCCCAAAAAAAGGAAACTGAGGCATCACTCCTGCTAAAGTTTTTCAATTAGAAAAAATGACATGTTTTAACCAGCCTAAAGCATGGACATGTACTTAGGAATTGCATTTGAATTGTTAACGTGACTTTCGCTCCATTTTTCATGTATGAAGCCTTAGATTGTGAATCCTTTAGATACTTACGGGACAACGCTCCTAACGAGCTCGTGGACAGCCTCCAGAGGCTTGGTGCTGGTCAGAGGGCGGAGGAATTCTATACCTTGACAGGCACACATCAGCTCTATGGCAAGCACTAGAGGGTGAGGGAAACAAAAAATAGAATATTATATCCTTTAGATCACTCCATTCGCACACAAGTTAATAATAACATGTTCAGGTCTAAGTGTTTCAGACAGCTATTACAATGTAGAGATCAATTAAGCTTGTTCAAATTTGATTACACTGTATACTCAGTTTGCATAGAAATTTGGAAAGTTGACAAAAGCTTTGACAAAAGAAAAATGCTGTTTTTGCTGTGTATGTTTATTTGTTTGTTGTTGTTGTTTCTTTGCATCAAAAGTAACAAATATAATTTCTTTAAATGTTGATAATCTAAAAAAGGAACACATCTCCAAAATTTCCTGACATTAGTACTTAAGATAGCAATACAACTTTTAATTGGTGATTGGGTAAATCAGCCACATATACCCACACAATCAGTGCGTTTATCTTCATCATCTTGAAGCAGCACTTACACTGGAAGAAGAAGAAGAATAATAGATTTTACAGTGCACTTTTAGAGGATTCTTTTCTAGATTCTGAAACATTAGTGCAAATTATTACCAGAAGAAAAAAACAGAAAACTATCAAATTGTATACCTTGTTCGACATGCTCCACCACCTCGAGACACTTTCTGGCAGCAAAGCCTCCCATAGAGACATGGTCCTCTTGGGCAGCGCTGGTCGACAGAGAATCTACGGAGCTAGGGTGAGTCAACACCTTGTTCTCTGATACTGATAACAGACAAAAGATTAAAAACATGATAAATACAATATGATCACAATGCAGGCAGTGGTATATCCAGGGGGCAGGGGCACAAACCCCCTCCCCCTACAAAAAAACTCACCCAAACTAGCATACACTAATTACACATCAAAGCCAAAAGAATATTGAGTTTGCTGATTGTGCATTCTGACAGGTATTGTAGCTGCCCTGCCCTCCCCCACCCCCTCCCCCTTGATTATCACCAAAGTCTAGAGAAATTTTTCTTAATTCTCATTCAAATAGGAGGTGGTCAACCATACAAGTTATTTTTATGATGAAGAAAAGTTAATACTCTTTAGAACCGAACCTTTCTTGCGCACAGTTGCCATAAATCAACTTATATATTCATACAAAAACACAAATTTAATAAAAAGATATTTTTAATTAATTGACAACAACAAAAAAAGATATAAAAAGATATGTAGGGACTGACTCACCCAAGGCTGCAGCTGTGCAGTGTGCAATCATGAAGCCTGAATTCAGACCGGCTTCTTTGGTCAAGAAAGCTGGCAGCTCACTCAGATCTATCAAATATTGATATAAAAATATGTTTCCCATGATCATATTTTTAGCTTGTCAACAGAACTAATTTGTTATAAAACAGGAAAATGTGCCATGTATTAGATTTGCATTTTTGTTCATGTGGTATAGTCCTGAAAAAGACTGTTGGGTTTAAAAGGGGAAAGAAAAATAAAACGTAAAACATGTCATCGTATAGATTTAAAAGGTCAAAAGATTTGGATATCTTTCTAGCTTGCATTGATATATCATGCATCAGACAATCATACTAGACTTGAAAGAAAATACTTTATCTGAGATTTCAATTCCTACTCTACACCAGCCTAACAATATACAGCATAAATGGACCAATGCTATTAATTCCATTGCGAAATTTAGTCATTCTCAATATTTAGTCAAAAATTTATCATAGCTTGAGGGTGTCTACAACAATTAAAAATAGCCATACAGATGTATCTCTCCTATCCATCTAGCCAAAAGACAAAAAGTTTCTAATCCACATAATTTTCTTTCAAAACCTTGATATCATGTGGTGTTTTAATTGTATCTCTTTAAAAATACTTGTAATTAAAGAGAAGAAAGGATGGGAGATGAAGCTTACGTGGATTGACGAGTCGCTCGATGCGACGTTCACTGATGCTGGCCAGCTCATGGATCCCAATAGCAAGGTAGTCCAGCACCTGTACAGTGACAAACATATCATCCAAGATTTACATTCTGAAAAAGGTTTTCAGAACCTTGTGTATATATATATTCCCATACACAATACATCAGAAAGTATGTATGTACAGTTGATGTACATTTTAATGGCAGCAATATTAGCGGCATGAAAGCCAAAATATTCTCACTCTCACTACAAGGATGGAGCAAATATTGAAATATAAACTGCTAAGAACTAAAAGGGTGTTAAGTAGTAGAAGCAATTGAGTTAACATCATTCTGACTCTAAGAAGATATTGTAAGTAAAATGAATACATAAGTTGTTATAGAAGAGAGACGGGATTTGTAACCATATTTCTTGCAATCACTTTGATTTTTTCACATTATACACATTTCCTTGTAAATTGAAAGCGGTTGAGCAATTCAGTGCCTCACACTGAATACCTATGTGTGAATACCTGTAGACTTGGAGAACATTTCCAGATGTCTATTATTGAAGGAGATTTTGTCCTCAATTAGAATGAAGTTCTTACCTTAGCTGGATATTCTCCGTGAAAGTTTCCTGCAGATAGGATCTCATGCTGGTCTGAAAACACCATCTGATTATTGAGAAAGCTCAGGAAAAATACTCTCTACAAGACATTCTATTTGTTATCAATTAGTACAAGTAGAACATTCAATTTAACTCTCTTGATATGAGAACTTCTTGCAACATACAACTGTCAAGTGCAATTGACTATCATGCATAGTGGTGGTATATTTCCACTGGTAATACAAGGATTAACTTGAGGAAACTGCTATGGGTTGACTTGGCAATGGTCAATGTCGTGAGTAAACCTACTTCATAGCATAGTATATTTGAAGTACTAAATGTACCTCATTTTTTTTAGAGCAAGCCTCCATCCTTTATGAATTCAAAAAGTCTGAGTTTTAAAAGCGAGATCTTAATATTCAAAGTAGTTTGATGATAAATTTACCTTTGAGATAAGCATTTGAAGCCTATCCCATAGGAAAGAAATGAGCCTGCCGCATACTCCTGCGGCAGACTTGCCGCAGATCTGCCGCAGACCTGCCGCAGACAGTCATCTTTTTCACATGCAAATTAGTTTTGCCGCAGACCTGCCGCAGACTTGCCGCATACTTTTTCAGTATGATGAAGAGTCTGCGGCAGGTCTGCCGCAGACCTGCCGCAGACTTTCCGCATACTCTTTCAGTATGATAAAGAGTCTGCGGCAGGTCTGCCGCAGACTTGTTGCAGACTTGCCGCATACTCTTTCAGTATGAAGAGTAGTCTGCGGCAGGTCTGCCGCAGACTTGCCGCATACTCTTTCAGTATGATGAAGAGTCTGCGGCAGGTCTGCCGCAGACTTGCCGCAGACTTGCCGCATACTCTTTCAGTATGATGAAGAGTCTGCGGCAAGTCTGCCGCAGACTTGCCGCATACTCTTTCACTATGATGAAGAGTCTGCGGCAGGTCTGCCGCAGACTTGCCGCAGACTTGCCGCATACTCTTTCAGTATGATGAAGAGTCTGCTGCAGACCTGCCGCAGACTCTTCATCATGAATATTCATATCTCATATAGACCTGCCGCAGACCTGCCGCATACTCTTTCATATCCAGTACGTGGCAATAAAGTATGCATGTAGAAGAACCAGTGATAAACTGATTGATACTTCATAATCGATATTGGCAATATCGATATTACCAATTAGGTATATTCTATTCTCAATTGTATTAACTTCATCACATAGATCATTTGAAGTGTATTCAAGAGTAACATTTAAAGTGACATAGGCTCGTACACATATATATACTAAATATGTATATTGTTTCTTGGTTAGTAATCATAGTTTCTTGGTTAGTAATCAATATATCTATTGCTAAAACGTGAATGTAATTGTAACATGATCAGACAAAATAATCTATTGGTTAATAATGGCAAAAGGAAAACAGAAATCACAAAAATGATGTGCATTGTCTTAATTTGCTTAACAAATCATGATAAATGTATTTTTCTGTCACACGTGTAAAGTAATAATGAATATGCATGAGATGATTGGTTTCAATTGGCCCTATTAGACTTTAATGGGATTTCAATTGGACCAATCTGCCCCATTAGACTTTAAAAGGTTTTCAATTGGTTTCAATTGGACCAATTGAAGTCCAACTTCAGGCCAATTGGGGTCCCATTAAAGTCTAATGGGGCATATGGGCTAATGGGGCCAATGGGCCCAATTGGTCCAATAGGGACAATCTGGACCAATTGAAACCATCTGAAGTCCTATTAAAGTCCCATTGAAACCTGTTAAAACCTATTGAGACCAATTGAAACCAATTGAAAATTCAATTGGTGTTCAATTGGTTTCAATTGGATTTTCGTCTTGGGTAGTTACAACAAAAAAGTGAGTTAGTGGGGCTGAAGATAAAATGGCCGCCTATAGCCTTGCTTTAGACTGTATAATTTCCCACTTTTCTGTGGCAGACTTGCCGCAGACTGTTCCTGTGGCGTACTGGTATGCGGCAAGTCTGGCTGGAGCAAAGTTTCGCCCTGCCGCAGATCTGCCGCAGACTGTTCCTGTGGCATACTAGTATGCGGCAAGTCTGGAGCAAAGTTTCATCCTGCCGCAGATCTGCCGCAGACTGTTCCTGTGGCATACTATAGTATGAGGCAAGTCTGCAGCAAAATTTCATCCTGCCGCAGATCTGCCGCAGACTGTTCCTGTGGCATACTAGTATGCGGCAAGTCTGGAGCAAAGTTTCATCCTGCCGCAGATCTGCCGCAGACTGTTCCTGTGGCGTACTAGTATGCGGCAAGTCTGGAGCAAAGTTTCATCCTGCCGCAGATCTGCCGCAGACTGTTCCTGTGGCATACTAGTATGCGGCAAGTCTGCAGCAAAATTTCATCCTGCCGCAGATCTGCCGCAGACTGTTCCTGTGGCATACTGGTATGCGGCAAGTCTGCAGCAAAATTTCTTTCTGCCGCATACTTCGGCATACTCTTTGCCGCAGACTAAAAGTCTGCGGCAGATCTGCGGCAGATCTGCGGCAGGTCTGCGGCAGGTCTGCGGCATACTTTTCACTTTCCTATGGGATTACAGGGCTGTGTATATCTAGGCTAATGTGAGACGATCTACTTGTCACCAAAACAACTACACAGTACATCCCACCTACCTATTAAAGTTTAAAACACTAAATAAATGTTATATTTTTTTTATTCTGAAAGAAATTTACTTAAAGACAGTATCGTCTGTTAATTAGAGCCAGGAGGGCGTTGAGGTTGACTCTGTGTTAAAGTATGAGTTAAGGCCTTTTGGGCTCCAAACAGACGATATGATTGTTTTGATATATAGAAGGATACAGGGTTGTCAGTAGCACTGTTCATCTCCGTAGTAATGATGCCATTGACAAATTCAATCGTATCCCACACCACTCCATGCACCTGTGACAAACAGACAAGAGAAATGTGAATATATCATTTGAAAATATACAACTTTAAAGAAATAGTCAAGAAAGACTTTCAATATAAACATGAAAATAATATATTTAGCTATATTGCTCACTTATGTAACATGATGATATGATATATCCTTCCTAATTTCCCTACAACAATGAATTTCTCTACAACAATAATATATCCTTGTTTCGTTTTTAGTTAATGATACTTGTTCTTTTCTTCTTCTTGCTGTTGCTCTTGTTTGCTTAGGGTTATTTGGTGACAGTGAATAGCGTCCATTCTGAATCTTTAGAGAGTCTACGTTGTAATTCTAGGTTAAAATATGGTGGCCCATATAGATCAGAACCGTTCGTATATCAAGCCCTGGTTCATACCTGAGGGCAGCATCGCAGGGTGTAAGCATCCTGGACCCGGTCACAGAACCGATGACTGATAGAGATCTCAGATGGATGGACCTCGGAATGAAGCAGGGACTGGAACCGCTTGGCAACCAGCCTCTGGCCCTTGTGAGGTCTGTTACGATGAATGCCTGCAAAATTTAAGAATAGCAGTTGTTAGCTTTCATTAGTTTTGAGGATCTCTTGTCAAATGTCAATAAAACAAAATGTAAATTGAACCTTGAAAGTATAGGATTTATAAAGAAGCTGTGATCAGTAACAACAAAAAAAGTTCAGTAGTGTTAAAGGAAACCTCACCCCAAAAATAAGTGTAGGTATTCTGAAAAATGAGAAGTATTCCTGCCCTTTGATGTACAATATCCCTTATGAAAATATGCAAGAGATATATAAATGATGATATTCTTGGCATGATATGATGCCTTTCAGTATGACATGGGTGCAGCCATTTCTCTAAAATATGACATACCAGCATGTATCATGCACCAAGTTTAGTTTGAAAGACTTTTTTTTAACAATAACAAAACCTTTACTTTTCAATGAGGAAAAATCATAGCTGAGAAGATTATATTTGGTGGAAAATATATATAACAGGGGCACAATTGTAATTAATTCACTTAAATATTACTACAATATAGCAGTTGATGACAAATTTATTTCATTTATGAGAAACCTCCACCTCAGAAGAGCACCAACTAATTTATGCAATTTGCGTTCTGGCAATTGTAGAACGAATGATAATAGCAGGTGAATGAAATGATTCATCACCGCACACACAACAATTTGAATTCTTGTTTAATAAATGACTTCACAAAGTATGTCACGTTATCAAAAATGGCGATGCCCATGTTGAGCTGAGAAATTGCACACTATTTTTGCTTTATGCCTCTCTCATAACACTTTGGTGGGGAACATTGTAGATACATGAGCAAGAATAGAATATATCTCTCAGAATAAGTAAAGTTATTTAACTCTCTGCTAAAATGTATGTGTTAATGCTCTTTTGATCTGGTTCTCAGCAGACAATATAACATCATTATATAATTTTGCAGATCAGATCTATTAAAATAAAATTTTGTTTAATCTTAAACTTAAATTTAAAGGTGACTTACAACTCTCAAAGGCTGTGGTGGTTCCTTTCAAGACCTCTAGAGTTAGTGCTGCTACCACATCGGCCTGGCGAGCAATAGCATATGCTCGTTCAACAGCTGGGAAATAGTAATAAATATAATATGGAGATTAGTAATCTCATCATTAATTGTTTCTTCTGATTTGTTATCATGGTGTTTAAGTATTAAAAGATAATTTGATTCAGCAAACTTCAATAGTCTATTCCTATAAAAAACAGAAACGTTTTAATTTCTCTTTCATTACTTGCATGCATGTGCTAACATTTATTAACACTACTACTACTGTGCAACTATTTCTACTGCTTATACATTTCTACTACAGCTACACTGAGCTACAACTGTTGACACCTTCAGTAATGACGTGTCCATGAGATATGTTACAGTGAAACCTGGGTACAAAGACTGCTATTAAAAGGAATTAAAGAATACATTTCTATATGCTATATTTTCTGTGTGCATATAAGACCACGTGCCTATTATATTTTAGTCTTCACTGGATGGTCTTTCTATACAGGTTTCACTGCATAAAATCATAAATCCAATCTCTCAATTAACAATTTAAGGTTATCCTTACCTTCTGCTCCAAGTGATGTAATAAGTTGAGTGCCATTTATGAGAGCTAGGCCCTAGAAAAAAAATGTTTACAATATTATCATTAACAAACGACTAAGACATGGAGTGCAAAAGCGAGTAGCCCTATTGAGGCCTAGCTGTTACAAAAACTCCAAGAACTTAAACTTGCTGTTCACAAAAGATCAAAATGAACAGAATAAATACAATTCATCTGTTTCATATTACCTATTCATAAACACTCTTCACAAGGTAAAATCGATCTTTCATTACACACACATGCATACAAGTTTATTTTTATGTCCAGACTATGTGACGCTCAATCAATCCATAATACTTGAGACATGCCCCAAATTTTCAGCATATGTTTAGATTTACAGATGGCAGTTTAGCCACTCGTAGACCCTTGAAAGCTTACAGATGGTATGTAGGCCTCATACACAATCTATATAATACAAGACCTGTAAATACATGAAATCAATTATTTCTGGCATCCATGAATGATGAAGAATTGATGATGAAGAATATACCTCTTTAGGTCCGAGTTCGATCGGAGTCAACCCATGTGCTTTCAGAACCTGCAATAGAGACAGATAGGTGCATTTATATATATTGGCCAAAAAGCAGTCAACTATTCATAAAACCTTCTATTTTCTTAAAGATTGAAAGATTGATATGACTTTACATACATATTGTGAATGTATTTATGTACATGTATGAAGGCCAAGTAGAATCATGCAAGATTTCATAGTGTTCCCTCAAAGTTTGTACAATGCCATTTCCTCCCTTATCGTCTGTCTCTCAATTTTTATCTTCTTAAACTAAGAAAGGAGTTGACACTCTCAAACAAATTTATTTGTATTTTTAGCTTTAAAAACATTTTTGGAATCATCTTACTGTCTGTTGAGAGCCAGATATAACATACAAATATATGACTCATTATATTTTAATACCAATGTCATGTTTTACCCAGCCTCATCAGTATACCCTTCAATCTGAGGGCCCTGCAATCATATTATTACCCATACTTTAGCAGGGCTATCATGATAGAGTGCTATAAGCGATGCCCTACTACCTCTCAACACACACTATCTAGAACATTCATCATCATCATCATGGATGACTTACATCTTTGGCATCAGCGTATCCACTCTTGGGGCTCCACATCTTGCCCTCTCCCATCAAGCCTAGAGCAAGGTGGGACAACGGAGCAAGGTCCCCGCTTGCTCCGACTGTTCCCTTGCATGGCACCACCGACAGACACGAAGCTGACAGGATGGGAATTCATAACAAATATCAACCATGAGAAAAATAAAATAACAAAAATACATAATATTGCCTTGAGTGGAGCCAAACCCAGCTTCTCAAGCCCAGGGCTGTATATCAGGAGCAACTACAGCACAAGGCCTATAAATATAATCTAGAGTTTTTTCAGACCCTGCATTTTAAACATGTTGACTTACAAGGGTTTGTGCTTGCAAACTATAAACAATACACAGCTGAAAAATACAACATATACATTTCCTTTAAAAAAAAAAGGTTTGTGACTGTAACTTACCATTGAATGCAGCGATGAGCTTCTCCAGGTTTTGAACTGAGATGCCACTGAATCCCTTGGATAGGATGTTAATCCTTAGGGCTAGCAGCTTACGGGTGTGTTCCGGAGACAGGGGGCGGCCAAGACCCACGCAGTGGGAGCGGATCAAATTCTCCTGCAGCTCCCTGATAGTTGGTAGAAAGAGGGGTTTCAAACACATATAAATGTCAAAACGAAGGTTATTTCTATCATTTTTTATATGGCTGTTTTTACCTGACTGCTAAGAAAGTATGTGTAAGCTTAAAGTAAGTAACCAGGGGATTGACGACTTAAAGTCCTCTCCGAGAGACTTGGTAATGAGGATAAATGCCTTTAAAAGGGCACTAGTGCATCAAATTTGTTTTGAACCCAGAAGCTCCTGTTATGAGACAACTGATCTACCATTGAGCTATTGCATCATATAGTCACTTGTTCTTCATTATTAGTCCAATTTGTTTCCCTTTTCTTCAGTTTGCTAGACAGGTCTTTCTAAGTTGGTTAAGAAATCAGTTTATCATTCATGCAAATACTATCTCTGTTTATCCATTAATCTTCTGCTTCTCCCAAAAGTCTTTCCTCTGGATACCATGGTATTTGGGTTACATATAATCTCATCTACAGTTTTAGGTATATTTTGCTAAAAGCAACCACATTCATGGTCAAAAAGAATATCTTTCTTCTATATTTGGTAAACATGTAGAATGCCAAATTATTCAAGCATAGACCAGAACTGAAGTTGAGCTGCATCAATCACTTACTTTAGTTTATCTGGTGCAATGACAACTCGAGCGAACTTCCCAAAGCCAGTATTGATGCCATACACAACTGAAGATACAGGAATGAATAAAAATGTGAACAAGTTAGTTTTCGCGCAAAAGAGTTTCAAACATTATTTTCTAAGGAATACTGGCCTAGTTTGAATCCATATCTTACAAGATTTTAAACTTTACAACGGTTTAAAGAATATTACATGTATATCTATTATATATTCAAGATTTCCTTAAATCTGAAATAAGATTCACTTTAAAATACCTCATTTCATTTGGATGGACTGGAAATCGATAATCATAACAGATAATCAATATATAATGTGCATTTAAATAACATTCTTACTCAAGTTTTTTAAAGTCTTAATTAGAATGCATGTCACCATGTCAAGAGAATGCGATACCTTTGTTTTCTTTGAGGATGTTGTCCACAAGCTCTCTAGCCTTTAATACTTTTTCCCAAGCATCTGGTGTGACCTACAAGAGTGAAATATGAACAGAATCTTTGATTTAGTCATTGACAGGATATACCAAAGCTAGTCCCGCGGTATTGTCAGGCTAGAAGAAATTGAATTCATTGCCAGTATGTCTCAGTCTTCAAAGGGTCGTTTGCTTTTGGCCAGTACTCAGTATTCAAATAACTAGCCGACAATGGTTCAGAGTGTCTTCCAAATTTCCAATAATATTTTCCTTAATCATTTAAAACTAGTACACGTCTAATAAATAAAGGTACAACAAAGTTCTGATAAATGAAATAAAATGAGCTTATATGTCCTAACTTCAAAACGCATATCTAAGTCTTAATCCATGCACACCCAGTGTTTTATTATACTGTTATAAAAGGTTGAAATACAAGTGTCAAATTGATATGGAGATACCACAGTAAGAAGAAATCAGTATGTAGATATCCACACCTGAACAAAATCATATCGATTACTTTAAAGACTTTATCCTCCATTGAGAGACAGAAGGGCATTAAATCTGTGTTCAAACATTTGAGGTAATGTCCTCCTGGCTCTGAGAATATAACATTGTACCTTGATCTTGTATTGACCTTTTCCCAGTCTAACAAGGTCATCAGGGGACATACTGCTGCCATCCAAATAGAGAATCTACATTGGAATCAAAACAAGAAAATAAATATATTAAGTTAACAGAGTATATAATATAACAATAACTTTGTAATTCATTCATTGCTCCCATTACTGAATAAGAAGGAAGATTGAAAAGACATATAAAAGAAATAGAAAGAACTGGGATAAAAAAAAAAAGGGAAAATAGATATTAAAGCTCCCTCTCATAGCTCCTTGGCTCCATTTATGTATCTTTACCTCTTACAGATATATTTATTCTTTGTGGTATTAGTTGGAAGATCTTGGAAGTTGAAAACAAAAAATCTTTTTACTGAAGGTTCCTTTTAGCAATGGAGGTACTTGTACACACTTTTTGATCTCTCCCATTCTCTCCCTCCTGGCCTCCCCCCCCCCCCCCCCCTCTCTCTCTCTCTCTCTCTCTCTCTTCTCTCTCCTTCTCTCTCCTCCTCTCTCCTTCCTCCCTCCCTCACTCCCTCTCTACTATAACATGACACAGCCATATATTTCAAAAATAATGCTCCACCCTTCTTCCATTTAGCTATGATTCCAGTGGTGCATAATACCTTAAAACTCATCAGTCAACCTTGAAAAATGAAATTACAGAATGCTTTCCACCTTATCCATTTGTATGTGATAAAATTACTGTATATGGATATACGGTTTTTTGCAAATATGTAATTCAACCATTTTATGATGACCCCTCCCCCTGAAAATAAAATAAAAAGAAAAGGGGAGGGTCTGATTCATAGACTAGATGACTTCCTTCTAAGTGTAGCTTTTCAGAGCAGTTGGGGGGGGGGGGGGGGGGGGGGGTTACAAGAAGTTCATGCCCCATCCCTCTTGAAACCCAAGTGGCATACCTCATACAACCCCCCCCCCCCTCCCCCTCCCCCCCCCCCCCCCACCCTCAATCCCCTAAAAAAAAAATGCTCCCTTTCAAATAAAATAAACCCCCTTTCTCGGTCACTTGCTTGTCTGGTAATTTAGGGATAAAAATTACCCACATTTTTTGTTTTCATTGCTTGTCAGATAATTTTCCTGCACCGGGTTTTATAAAACCCGGACCTGCCACCTCAGTGCAGCTACATATCTATGTATACACAAGTTGAATATTTTGTCCAAGTCATGGATGGCTGCATAAATCCCATTGTGAAACAATACAGTGTATATTGATTTTTTTACCAGTGTGTACTTGGCTAAAGAACATGTGGATGGCTTCTCACAGAAACTAGTTGCATCCTTCAAGACAAGATAGTCATTCACATACCATATACAGTATAGGGGATAGTACAGGGGTGGGGTGGGCTTAATATAATATTGCCTGCAACAAACCATGAAGCCTTTGAACTTGAAGGTTAAACCTTGACCTGTCTCATGATCGATGGACTATTTATATTGCTGATATGATGAACATTTTATTAGATTTCTCGTTCGTATTTTGATGTGAGTATAGACATATCAAATGTACATTTCAAGATTTTCTGACAATTATAATCATATCTTTTGTATATTAATTCACACTTATTTCTTACCTCACGAATGTCTGCACCACCAGTGCTTGATCTGATCGAAATTGACAAAAAAACAGTCAAGGAATATTTTTGCGCATCATTCTCTCCAAGCTCTCTAATGCCATCATTCCACCATAAAATGTACTATTAAATTATGTTAAAATTAATGCATTAAATAATTAGGTCTGTAATAATTTATTCAATTCTATTATATTTATAACCAGAAGCACAACATCAACATACAGAGTAGTACCGGTAGTAAGCAAAGATTGCTTGATTGGAGCAGGGATATTAATATATTTTTTTTCTTTTTAATTTGATGGCGACGATTGATTGGTTATGTTTTTCATTTTTTCATGGATAACTGTTTTAATAGCTATTCTGACCTGAATAATGTCATGCCATTGGAGCACTCTCCCATTTATTCCCTCCAAACAGACTAGGTACTCTTCAATTACAATAGTAAATACTATACAATAGCACAACCACAGTCCCAAATTGCTGGCATGCTTGACTGCATATGACTTGAAAGCATTCAAAATAGGACTTTACACCAAATAAATTCAATTTGGAGGGACTTTTTTCTGTTTTGTTGCAATCGCAATAAACATGCTTCAAATTTGTAGTTGATTCATTTAATAGATCAATCACAAAGTGACAATAAAAAAAACCTAGTCCTAAGTTTAAAGGTATAGCACAAATTTCTTTTCAATATTTGCCAGCTATAGTATAACATAATGAAAAACATGATTATCATGACACCTTATATCATACTGCAACCTCTTTATTTTCACCTCAGTGCTTTTTGTTTTGAACTTCTATTCACTTCAAAATTCTTCAAGGAAATCTTATCAAAATCTCTTCTATCATCTCTTAGTTATTTCAAAGATACATTAAATTTCCAGTTATTAGTAGCATGCTCTAGCCAAACACTGAACACAGATATCTTGACCATGTCTCATTTACTGTACATTGAATTGAAAATGTTATTAAACTCAATTAATGCCAATAACCCTGAATACAGATTCATTGACCTGGAACTTAAACCACACTCTGCTTCTCATAACAAGGATACATTTGTGGAGAGCTTGGTGAAAAATCCATGCTAAAACCATTCCCGTTGTTTGTGGTCGAGCATGTTTTGTTGCTCATGTCCGACTTCATCACTAAAAAGAATAACAATTAAAACATTATGATAGATAGAATACAAAGCCATTTAACACTGTAAAGTAATAAAGAACATGATACTTTCAAATTTTGAAGTTAGGCAATCACAAAGATTTTATGTTAGTTACAGATGTTATTCACAAATATCATAGAATCAATTTGATTTTTTTTTATATCAATTTGTAGAGTTTATCATCATCCATTTAGATTATATTGCTATTGTGGGAAATGGAAAGACCTACAAGCACTGGTGAAATTGGGCAACTTGCCAAGTGCCTGTTATTGGTGCATGCTTTTGTACAAACATCATTCATAAAATAGGTGTAAGGGCAACGTTTTTGAAGCATGGGTCTACTCCACAACAGATCAAATACAGTTTGGAGAAATATTTGTTTACCATGAAATCTGGTGCTCGATCATCTGAACTCTGGGCATGGGATGCATGCCTTGCTTGTCTGATGCCCTTCTTTATTATTTATCTCATTTACAAAATTTAAAAATGAGCAATTCATACAATAACCATTGAAAAATTCTAAATAGTTTGATAAAGATATATTACATAGATCTAAGTATGAAAGAAAAGTTCAATCATGAAGGTGCAACAAAAATATTCATCATTAAATCAACCAACAAGCAGGAAAGGAAGTTGTGTGATAGAGGGGGAGGTGATGAAGGTGAAGTGAAATAAAGTATTCAGTGACAAAGACAATTATTTAAATTAGAAATGTAACTAAAGCATGAATAGGGAATGGTGAGCAAGGTCAAGCTAGGAGGGAAATGGTTCTGAAGAAGTCATAATTGTTTTCCTTTATTCCTCAAATGTATACTGCTCACCTCCAGCTAATCATAATGCATGCTCTTGATCTCATTTCTATTTTCTTTACATCCTCACTAGACTCCACCCATGCAGCTGACTCTTGTTCAATCATATGTCCTTCATTATTAATAATTATCATAATACAATATTCTAAGTAAGGCCTATGAAACACTTAATTAGACTAGATCTAAATTACATTTTCAAAAACTGTAATTCCAACAATAAGTTAATAACGTGTATAATTTATACCTACCGACATGAACAAAATCGTTCTCATCTAAGATATCAACAAGTAGGTCATCTGGATAGAGGAGGCTACCCCCTGGAGTTTTCCTAATTTCGTAGACTTCATCTTCCTCGTCGTATTTCTTCATAACACGGTATCGTGAGAGACTTTCTTTGCCCAACCATGCGATCGTGCTCTCGTTTTGCTTGCATGGAATCAGGATCCATTCTCCACGAACTTTGGCGTTGATCTTCATCTTCGTCCTTTCACTTTCTCTGCTAGCTCAAACTTATTTCTTTTAGTTTTACTTAGTAAAAACTCTGGATATCTTATTCTAACGTTCCAAACATGTATCAAGGATTCAAGCAGTAACGTTGTAACAGGCTAAGCGGGACCAATTCAATGACAAAAATCTAGTTATTACTTTCTGTAGATTAATTGTCCTTGAACTCGTACGTACACGTAGGCTGGCTGCGTAGCTTAGCTTAGCCTAATATACTATTACCAGTATCTGCGCTAGCCTAAAAATAAAGCGTGTCGATATTGGCAAGCTAGCTCAATTGTTTACTATTTATTGCGGGAACTCGTTCAACTTGTTGAATGGCGGGGAACTACGCTATTTTCATTTAGGTTACTCGGATATGTTTTGAAATTATGAAGGATTTTAGTTTCTATTTTTCGACTTATAAAGTACAATAAACAATACCATCAAATAAATTTAGTATATTTTACTTAAAAATGTTGTTTTAGGAGAAATTTATTTGAAGCCGTAATTGAAATTTTATAACACCCCTAAAAATTATTCGACTCGTCTGAAGGTGTGTCAGAGGTGTGTTGGGTACCATTGCTATGCGGTCCATGTGGAATTATTGATCTTGCATACATACAGCCAAAATGCATGATGCATGTAGTGAGCCTGCTTTCAGCCGACCTACATTGCATGGTACACACAAAGCATATAGTATGGACATATCCTGAAAATAACTAATAAAACGGGTACAATTACTAATCATGAATATTTCACAATAGTTACCTACAGGATCCTCATATGTATTGGATACGCCTCTGGAAAACATTACACCCCTAGTTTTTGAGTTTTCTCCATGGGTCACATGTCGCCAGACCAAAAATGTAATAAGTTTGTTTTTAAGATTTATATCTATTGTAAAAAAAATTAGCAATGGAAATTTGTGACATTTAAAGTCAAAATTTAACTCAAGACAGAAACAGTTGTCTGTTCTTTTTATGATGCAGATAGCTATATACATGATGCACCATAAATTACGCTACTACGTATGGCTTTGGGAGAAAAGTTAATCATTACATTAAGGATTAAAACAATATTCATGATAATGTTTTGAGCGGAAGGAGAATGATATGTCTGTCACATATAGAACATCCCAACTGGCCTAGATAGATGGGCATTTGGTGGGAATGAGCAGTCAATCAGTGGCCCTCGACATAATTCCAGCAATATTTCTCGCCCTGCATCACAAAAAATGTAGGAACTTCTATAATTTACACGTACGAACTTCCCCCCCCCCCCAAAAAAAAGTTTTAGAAATACATGTAGTCGGATATAAAGGAATTGGAAATGGTCCAAAGTGCACGGGATGTGAAAATTATCATGTCTCACCAGTTATTCTTTGTCTCCCTGATACAAGAATCAGTGGGCGCTTACTACCCCCGCCCAGCTAGCGCCGCCCCCCCCCCCCCAATCTTACGGAGCTTTAGGTGGTTTTCTCCAGCCTCACCAAGTGTATCTTGGGCCTTGACTTACATAAAGTCTTCAAATTCTTTTCATTCCACATATACCTCCCCGTCCCCTCTCTCTCTCTAAGCTTCTTTAATTTGTTTCCGTCTCTCTTTCATTATCATCATAATTACTGGCACACATTGCTAGTCATCAAGGGATATGGAGACCGGGCATTTTCTTCTATTGCTCCTCGCCTTTGGAATTCCCTCCCATCATCTATTCGCGAAATTGACAACCTGGACCACTTCAAAGCTTCACTCAAAACTCACATCTTCCTTCAGACATTTAAATGCTAATTTTATTGGAGGAGCTCGCGCCTTTGAATGTTATCTGAAACAGATATATGGCGCCATACAAATTAATGCTGTTCATCATCATCATCATCATCGTCATAATGGTTACACATAGGCATCATATTATTATGGTCACAATTTCGGCAGGGGGTGGGCAGAATATACAAAAGCGGCTGTAGATGGCTTCAGGTGACTTAACCCACTATTAGTTATAATGATTTTTCTGGGTCTTGAAAACGGCTGTATCCTATTCTAGATATGTCAAAGGCATACACTACACACACTTTTTACATTTGGTATATTATAGGCAGGAGCCCTCACCTCATTCAATATTTGTAAACAAAACTCCTTAATAAATCATCTTCACAATCATTTAACTCTAATCGTTTCATGAACACAAATCAATAAGTATCGCTGAACTCAATATTCACATTATTACAGAACATTTTTTTATTCTCAAAAATCAAATCAAAATCAAATACCAAAAGAAATGAATCGGAGGTGAAACATATCAATACAAAAGTACATGTATTTCATAAAACATTCAGCACAAAGGTCAGATTCGATATTACAATGAACAAAAAATAAGTTGTTCAAAGAGAAATAGGACGGCTACAGGTAATACTTGTTTGTCTTGTGTATGTTGCATAATAGTCTTGATGGTGGCACAGTTATTAAAAAAGAAACAAAAATTGTTGATAAATTTGTAAATTCATTATATCCCATGGTGGCATGGTCAATATGCTTTTTTCTTTTTTATTATTAATCAATATAATATCATTTTCAAAAAGGATTACATTTTAATGTTTTGTTGAAGGATGATACCAAAAAAATTACCAGATTGATTTGTCCTGAATAATGACTTTATTCCACCTTGACCCCGAAAAAGGGCAGAAAGGAGGTAGAATACGCCCTTCCCTGGGTGTGAGACCACCAAAATAACTTATTTTTTAAGATTAATAATGTTCAAGGAATATTCAAGTAAAGAAACATAATTCAATGCAAACGTAGAAAACATTTTGAATAAGTGTGAAACAATAATTTAGGCTTCTTAAATAAGTATTTACAACAACATATATACATATATACTTTGATACACCGATCATATGCTATGATACTTTGATCTGAAGTCACAATTATGTACATGCTATCACATGTGAGAAATCATCTCATTTAACTAATAAGGCAATCACTCTTTGATGATGATGCAGTGTGAAACTATATTTATTCTAAATCTGCCATATAAAAATACTCAATTATTCATCAAATAACAAATATTTACATAATTTCATTCAAATGCAATACTTGTGTATAGGCATCAAGTGGTGTAGTTTTCTTATTGGTGGGATAGTGTATGTTTCTGTTGAGAGCCAGAAGGGCATCTAATCAAATACTTTTACATAGCTTTAATGCCATTTTGGCTCACAACAAATGATGTATTACACTTCAGCCTTGCATTGATCAAATGAAGCATATTCTTAGCCATTGACGAGGGCTGGGGTGGGGAGTTGAGACATATAATTTCAAGAGAGTAATACCGAGTAGGAAAGATGACTTTAAGGGTACTGTCAACATCTGACTAACTCAGGATATAATGATAACAGAAAGGAGGGACACTCCATGAACAAGCAAATCCACATCTGCTTCATTTTCTGAGTTTTAACGTCTTAATTGGATTATTTTCAAGCAAACACTGATTTACACTATGTCGCCTAACACAATAAAAAAACCTTTAAAGAAATATACTCAAAGGCAACTTCAAAACCTTATTGAATAGCCTGTGGAAATATATATGCTTCACCTCGCATTGCTCTGTAATGTTTGCAAATTACAAAAGTGAAGCATGAGGCTATTGAAATTAGCTGAAAAGGTTTATTTTTAAGTCTTTGAAATTGGGTTCACTATACTTTTATAAATATGTTTTCGGAGAAGTATTCCAGCTAAACAAATAACTACACATCTTTTTAATTTTTCCAACTCATAAACCCCTGTGTACCGGTACCGGTGAAATGACATTTATGTCAATTGTGATTACGTACAATGGACTTGCATTTTAGGGATGGTTCCCTAGCTTAGATTAAACTTAACTTCACCCTGCAACGCATTCCAATCTAGTGGCACACCCCCTTAACAAAATATTTATTAAAAAAAATAAAATAAAAAATACACTGTATGAGAAAAGAGAGATAGGGAGGTGGAGAAGGGAAGAAGGCAAAGATACCTCATCCTACATCATCCCCCTAATCAGTAGCATTGTAAATTTGAATTTCATTTTCTGAGTAAGATCAAAGCGTCCCCCCCCCCTCCACCGTTCCTGTGCCCTCTCAATGAGTGGACTCATGCTACGCAATGTTTAAATCATATGCATAGAACAAAATACTGCAGTTGAGGTGCTTACAAGATGGAAATCAAACAGTATACATTATAGAGTACCGAAGCTGTGACATCATAAAACATTATCTTTAGAATTTCTCAATTTTTCTTCATTTTCTGAAAGAGCATCAAAATAATGTTCAAATGTCAAAAACCAATTGAATAGTTAAGTATTGGCTGAGATATGACCCTTCTGAATAAATAGATTTCCTATAGGAACTCAGTGTTATTTTGCTCTGGTTCGTAATGTTATGACATGTATGTACATTAAAATGAAAATCAGACCTGGGAATAGGTGAACAGATCTTTCTGTATTACTATATAAAATATATTCTGGCAGTTTGATCATCCATACACTTACAAATTTCCAAATGTGCAAAATTTAGATTTCACAAAATGAAGAGTGCAAGTAGTTTTGGTTCATGCATTCTAAGCTCTTCCATGCCATGGCCAGCAAAGTCCACCCAAGAAGTGTCAGATAGCCTCATTAGGAAGTATATTCCCATGGAATGTATTTTAAACCAAATTGAAAAATGAAATTAGTATTTCAAAGGCTTGTTTAGATATAACACAGTAAGCTACTGTGTCTTTTTTTTATGTGTAAATGAATGGTAACTGAATGCACCAAAGGATCTATGCACATTCACTTTGCTCTGTGTTATAAGATGGGAAATGTAAAAAAAAAAAAGGCTGCAGTTTACTGCTGCATATGTGAACCAGGGGCGGATCTAGCTTTTTGCTAAGGGGGGGGTTTGACCAAAATAATGACGATGCAGAGCATCGTCCACGAGCCGCGAAGCGGCGAGCCGATTTTTTTGGGGGTGTTTATTTGAACCCCGTAAATGATGTTTTCCTGGCATCTATTAACACAATGGAGACCATAAAAAGCAGTGCATGATAACCCCGGCCCCCCCACTCAGTGTTATTTAGGGTACGCATATGCTCGTTCCCTCTTTTTGAAAGCACCCCCTATCTGAGGACTGCCAACATTTCCGAACCCCCCTTTCGCGGGCTTTTCGCGGGCTTTTCCTGCCTTGGACTCTTGGAGACCCCCCTAAATCAGGAAAAATGCTCAATGTACCCCCCTAAATTCGGAATAAGTTCTCAGGAGTCCAAAGAGATGAAAGAAAAAAAGAAAAAACACCCCCTTTTTAAAGAAATCTCCGGGTGAAAAGTCAAATACACCCCTTTTTTTACAATTCTCGGGCCGGACTTTGTCGCACGAAAAGTACCCCTTTACCGGACATTTTGGCAACACGCATGCGGTCATTTCGAAACCTGAGTGGGGGGGGGGGGGCCGGGATGATAACGTCTTTTTAAATCGAGTAACAGTTTAATACACAGTTATATCCAGAGTTATCATGTGTTTGGTTAAGTTACCAGATGAGTTGAATATCTTCTCACAATATTTGCACTTGAAAGGGTTTCTCTCTACAGCGTGCGTTCTTTTTTCTTTCTTTTTTTCTTTTTTTTCCCCTTTTTTTTTTTTTTTTTTTTTGGGCCGCCCAAGGGGGGGGTTTAAACCCCCTAAACCCCCCCCGTAGATCCGCGCCTGTGAACAAGGTTTTAGACATACTTATAACAGCTGAAATGTCACTTATGACAATCATTCATTTATGTGGCATTTGTGACATTCATGACAAATTGTTCAATTTAGTGGCACAGAAGGGGCTAGGATTCGAAAGCTTACAGGACCATGCATCTCTCTCTCTCTCTCATACAGCTCTAAGGGGGTTTTCAGATGACCAACTCTCTACTGGAATGTTTCTGGGTTTGTCTTCGTTGACTTTGAGTGGATGGCTTCTATAGCGTGTACTGGCTGATAATGTAGACTCTGGTTGAATCTAGAAGAAATAGAGTAAAACAGTTGGCAGAGAGGTAGAAAATATTACTTTGAATACTAATTACGAAGCTGGAGGGTTAGAATAGACTGAAACAAACATAATAATAATAATAACAACAATAACAATAATAATAATAATAATAACAATAATACTGTATAACAATAATAGTACATTTAAATTTTAAGCAGTCGTTAATATTGTTGCTAAGCACTGTACTATAATTGCCCTGGCATCAACTAAGAAGCCATGATAACATAAATCTTTCATGTCTATGTGTTCATCATGTATATGCCCGTTTCCATGAACTTTCAGTGCATGTGATCTTTTAATTTGGGTCTAGACAAACAACTTTTCACCCACATTTTGTACAAGTTCTTGGAATTAATCCTTGCTGCTCCCACACCCCTCCCCACACACACAGATACACACAGACACTCAAAGGGCAACAAACTTTCCAGATGTTCCAACTTCCATGACTTATAGGTCAAGAAAACAACCCCTACCCACCACATATCTCTAGAGAATTCATGACTCTTAAAGTTTTTAGTCTACATTCCAAACACAAAATTATATTCTGGGAATGGTGTTATGGAGAATAGGGAAAAGCAGGGAACAAAACAAAGTTTGAAATATTTTGCCCCTCCCCTACCCCCCCCCCCCCAAAAAAAAAAAGGTAAAGGAAAAATAAAGAGCAACTTGTCAAAGAATTTAGGATAATCTCAAATCCTGTTTTAAGTCATTAAACCAGAGCTGCCAACCCCAACTTAAAGGTAATACAAAGTTTTGGTATGTGGTCATGAATTTCGTTCAAATGAACATATTGGAAGCATATGCGATCATACAATATGCAGTGATCGTTGTCGCGGTGAAATCGAGTCTAAAGTTATGAAATTATAAATAATAAACTCTTTATGTTGTATAGTTCCCTCTCAAGGTCAAGATATAAGTAAGCTATAAAACAATGTTTCTTGACTAAAATTGACCGATTAGCTATTCCCATTACGAAAATTATATATCTCACCTATATATTCTGATATTTTCATGGTCGCAGTTACCATTGTACGGCCGTAGGCGCTTTTGAAATTTAACAAAATTTACCGGGAGCACCGGTAAAATTTCATATTCAATTTTATGCATGAGTATATTTTACAAACATTTTGTTGAATATGCAAGAGTTCGTCATGAATGATCCTTCAATGAACCAATGAGCTGCATGAACATGTAAATGTATTTTTATGGACCATAATTGGTTGAATATGCATGACTTTGTCATGACTGGTGTGTGTAAGATGAACCAATGAACAGCCCCTAATTGCCAATGTGAAATGCTTGTAGGATGCTTTACAGGAGAGAATAGGCAATTTGTCATTAAAAATGGCACACACACAAAAAAAAATCACAAACACATTCAATTTTCTGGATTTATATAGTTGTTGTTGAAAAATTGAATTTTATTGAATAAAAATCGTACTGTTGAATTAACTTATAAAAATCATAATGGTTAGCAGCTCTGCTAAACAATAAAAGTGTCATTCACATTTATTGAATGATTTTTTAGAAACGTTTTAGAAAAAAAGTAGATTTAGATAATATTCAATAACGGAAGAAGAGTACGTAAATTTCCTGATGTAATAGATTTACTACATGTATATTCAATCATGTTGTCTTCAATACTGTGCCAGAGATGCTCACATAATTGCTAAATTCCTTTACTTTTCTTTGTATATCGACGTGGGTCAGAAAATAGCACATTTCATTTGCCCAATGTCTATAAAGATTCACTGAGTCTTATGCTATTAATCTTTGGCCTTTGGGAGTATTTCCAATATCACCTCATATTTCAAAGGGCAGTGCATAGCCATTAGGGGAGTAAAAAATGATCACCTATCTGCAGACTTTCAAGAACATTTCCAACAAAATATGACCTCTTATAACCCAGGCTATTTTTAGCTTATTGAGTACAAAAAGTACCATATTTTCCGCAGAATTTGCCATGTGTTATCTGAGCAGCAGGTTCATCTTTTAAATATATGACCCATTTTCATGAAATTTCTTGCTTTTTAAAAAATCTGTAAACCCCTAAAATTTCCCTTTTTTTGGGGGGGGGGGGAGAAATTTCAAACTATCAAGCGAACAAAAAGTCAATGTCAATTGACACCACTGGGAGTGACCATTACTGCTATTTCCCAAATCATCTGATGAATAACAGGCGTACATTGAGCCCAAAGTAGTTTTAATATTCATATATCTCTGCAAAGCGCTTTGAGAGGGCCTGTGGTCCTGAAATGTGGTTTATAAGAACAAACTATTATCATTATTATCTTATTACTCCTTTTCAAACAAGTTTGTATAAATCACCTTAACTTTAATTCTTTAACTAAAGATTTCATGACTCTTTACTGATCCTGTCTTAATACGTGCTCCAATAAATTTTGATACCAACTACTTTGTAGGCTGCTGGCAAGAAGGCCTAAAGATCTTTATAATGTCAGGGGCAGTAAAAGCCTTCTTGCGAGCAGCCAATGATTTGTGGTATGATAATCATGTTTATACATATTTATGTATTCACTTTTGAGTAAAAAGTGCATAAACCTGTTAGCAAAGAGTGCCCTCCACTGGGTTTTGGGCAATATCATATTTCAATTACCGTAAGTATCAGTGTGCTAGCACTTCCACCCAACCACACAACAGATTTTGTATCATTTGCCCAGATTTAATATCCATTGCCCAGATTTAATATCCATTGCTATAAGAGCAAAGGGCTTATTAGTTCATAAACTATACCAAGAAATGAGACAAAGAGCTTTGAAAAGGCACAGACAATGGTAAGAGAAGAATAAACAGGTAGTCCACTTTGTTATCCAATTTGCTTGAATAAAAGCATACAAAATGGGAGAAACAGTCCAAACGATTTCAAGGCAAATCTTAAAAAAGGAAAAATAAGCAATGCATCTTTAAAAGTTAAATAAACACTGATCGGCAACTCTGTGGTTTTACATTGTTTCTCTCCCATTTTTTTGGTAGAGTTCCATTTTCTGCAAGGAATTCAATGAAAATATGGTTTTACATACCCCCTCTATGAAACGACAGACAAAATGTGAGGGCTGCTTGCAAGGTAAATCACAAGAGTTGCCAATTTGCATTTTATCAATTACAACTGTGAAAATCAAAAATTTCTTATCCTTTATTGAAATATCCTTGAACTTTATCTGCTCTCTCTCTCTCTCTCTCTCTCTCTCTCTCTCTCATTTTCTCTTCTGCTATAATTATTATTATCTAAAAAAAAAAATCAGGGTTGACTTCCCCTTTAATTTCCCTGTTGTGAGAAAGCAGTTGAAATAGAACACAAGAGGAATAGTTAGTGGAAAATGTGGTGCACTTATTAGGTACCTGGGTTTAGTCACTGTTGGGTGCATAATTCCTTGTAGAGAGAGAGATAGTCAGAAACAGAGAGTGCGGTGTAAGCTCAGCAACAGAGTAAATAAGAACATGTCTTGAATCATAAAGAAATACAAGGAAGACAAAGAGTGTATATGAAATGAAAGTCCCATCACACGCATGCTGGCTTTCATCAAATAGTTGAGTTAGAGTTGCAAGTTTATAATTGAACCTGATTATTAAAATGACCCAATTTATTATCTCTTCTAAAATCGATCAGAAGGCTGGTTTTGGGTCTAGCTTATATTTATAGCAACATTCAATTTATTTTAAAACGTTGTTCAAAATGAGGAACATTTTGCATTATTTTGAGGGATACCATATCATCCCCAAATGGTTTTCTCAAAGTTTTAAATTGTATTTTGATTGGATAAAACATAAGATGGAGGCTAATCTTTTTGGGTTAGCGATACAAGAATTGATCAGCTTTTCATGAACCATGAAGAGAGAGAAAAATCACAAAATAAGTCAGTGAGGCCGAGCAAATGATTCACCCCCCCCCCCTCAAGTTTAAATAGACTATGGTTCATAATATGAAACATCGCCTCTACAATGCCTCTATACTTAAGTTTCTGAGATGGTGGAAATATCAGTTCATAAAAGCAACCAAACACAACTATATGATACAAGCCTCTATAATGTCTTAATGTTATATGTAGCATGCAATGGTTATTGAGTTAATGAAAATGTTAAATATCCTTTATATATTTGATAAGAATGACATGCAAGGGTTTAAAGAAGAATGTTAAATGGAAATATTTAACCATGTGAATTGTGTACTAGAAGTGCAATCGTAGCATCAACCCTCAACATACGGTACATTGGAAAGTTATTGCCGAAAATCCTACAAAAAGAGATCTACATCTCCTAAACAAACCACTCAACAAATATGAAAAAGCATGATGAAAAGATTTGATTTAAGCATTACTACATCCATTTCTTAAAGTTGTCTGCTGTAAATTCAGACAGTTTAAATGTCTCAAAGATAACAGTCAAGCAGATAAACATCTCAAAAAATAGATTACCGGTATGTTTAAGATGCACTGCAGTGATTGCACATGGGTGATTCCCATGCTCTTATATGCGTTACATTGTTAAATTTACATCTTTCTAGAGGATTTGACAAGTAATTGACAATGTAATCAATTTTAAAACACAGCTCTTTTTTACATAAATAATAATTTTAACACATAATTGCATATTTAGTATTTTTTACTTTATGACTATCATGGAATGGTTGATACAGGCCATGCTGCAAGTTTAGGTAGTACCGGTATGATGTCAAACTGTGGTAACATGTAAAACAGACCTTATTATATCTTTCACATGATAAAAGATGAAATGTTTGAAAGAAGTGCCTTTGTATACAATGATACCACGTAATTGGAAATGACATGCTGTGAAATGTACAATAAGAAAGGCGATATAAATGATGGTTTAACAAACAAGCGATAGAAACATATTATCTGAAAGCATCTACTGTATGTGAAATTCATATTTTGGGTACATGCATGGACATGACTGAAAATAAGCAAGTAGAATCATCCTTTAGAAACATAAAAATAGACAGAGTGTTAGTAATATTCAAAACTAAAGAGGCTCAGATTCTAGTATGACTATGACTAAACTGTAAAATGAATGTAAAGAAACATACCTAGTCATATCATATTGATGGACTTGTTAGTGCCAATGTTCTCTAAACTTCTTTTTTAATGCATGCACAAGATGCCCAAAGAAAATAGAATTCATTGTTACCCAAAGCTTCCCCTTGCTTATTTCATCATCCTGCGACTGTCACATTCTAACAATACCATCAATGTTTACCACTTCATTTCCCCCCTCCCCCCAAAAAAAATATATAAAATAATAAAAAGATACATACATGACCCAAGATTGGCGGGAATCCATCAATGGGTTCTTGAGATAACGCGATCACAAGCTATTTTTGCATACATAATGAGTCCTGTGACTTTTGACCTTGGATCTCGGGACTCCAAAATCTAATCAGTTCATTGGCTCTGCAAGATACATACATGACCAAAGTTTGGCGGGAATCCACCAATTGGTTCTTGAGATAACGCGATCACGAGAACAGGACGGACGGACAACATGAAAACATAATGCCTCCGGCTACTTTGTAGCGGAGGCATAAAAATAGGGATAACCCAGCACACAGAAGCTAAGTCAGACTATGGCTCCACACATGCCCTTTTTATGAGAGTGCATTTTATAGGAAGACATACAGATCCTCCAAGTCCGACTTGAATTTCATTAACAAATTTGGTTGAAATGTTGAAAACAGATTTTGGAACAGATTTTTTATTTACTACCTGCACACAAAGTATTTTTCGAGGTAATTAGTCCTCCTTTTTTTTATGTTTTTGTATGTGAAGTTCACATGGAGCATAAGTCCACCTACCTTGCCAGCTTTGCTATAATGTTCTATGTCTTTCACCATCTTCTTCTGCGTAATCCAATCTGATGCTTGCCTCGTCATTGATGAGGAAAGCTTCCGTTTCTGTTTATGAATTAAATTGCACCAGTCAATCAATCAATCAGTAAAATAGAAAGATGTCAATAAAGATATATAACCATATCAAACTTTGTATTATTCAAACCTGGTCCATTCAGAAGAAGAACTGTGTACTGTATGTTTTTCTAAATGTCAATTGGAATTATCTTGAATTCTCATTCCAGACTAGAGTGAATGAAGTGACCTGAAGAGTTGTGTAACTCTATGATCGTTGAGTGAGATTGCATAATGGCACCTCCTATAAAGGTACTACAAATATGATATATTCTACATCCCAAACTAGACAACTGTGCCTGTAAGCTCTTTACGACTTTCATCACAAATATGAATAAGAGCTTTCAATTTGTTCTTCTTACGTTCAGTATAAACCTCATCTGCTTCACCACCAGGGCATATTTAAGTTGCCCTTGTCTTGTAGACCCCCCCCCCCCCAACCACTTGACCTGGACTGATCATACAATGATGCTTACATCATCTTGTTCTTTCTTCAGTCTTCTCCTCAACTCATCCCTCTGTCCTGAGCAGGTTGCAACATGGTTCTGAAAAAAAGTAACAAGATATAACAAAGTGAAATATAGAAATTACAAACAGGGACTAAACACACACTGGTTTGATTTACTTTTTATATGAAAAGATATGTTCTGTCATGTAGACCATATATATATATATATATATATATCATATTTTGATCCTGTTATGTAAGTGCTATTGTTATTAAATGTTCTGTTTTAATGTTGATGTATCTCAAATACCAGTTTTATTTTATTGTACAACATATATACTTGTCTAATGTGAACCATACTTATTCTCTATGAAATCAAATGTATGGTTGCAATAAATTAGTATACAGAAACTAAGCCACCAGACACAAGTTTACATTGCAACAAAAATGCAAAATACTATAGGCATGGCTAAAAAAATAGACTGTCCAGATATAGGAATTTAACAGGAGTGCACATACAGATTTAGATTTATTTACCGTATATACCATTTCCAAATAATCGTACAAATTATTACACATACAGATTATTTTAAAATGGTGAAAATAAATGAATCTGAATCCTTATTTGGTAAACTATAACCTTACTACAAATTGACATTTTTACTTTCAACACAATTTAGATTGTAGGTGGGGGGGGGGGAGCCGGGGAACTACATCACAAAACCATGTATTTTATAGTATTAATTAAAGGGATCGTTTAACAATGTTAAATCTGAGATACACGGCCCTACGTGTTATCAGTGTCTGTGATATGGTGTAATATTGAAGCACTAAAAAAATTGCGCTTCAAAATGATCAAGAAGTGCCTCAAAAAAGTAAAAATCTTTGAGTGACCGGTTTTACCATACTCGTTTTCCCAATAGACTGTAGTGTTATGAAAACCGTCAGGCGAACGGTTTTCAAAATGTGTAATTCCAATCATAAATATCTTGATAATCAGACAGGCGATCGGCTTGTAAAAGTCATGCGGTTCCTGACTGACCTAAAAGTTTATAATTATCATTGCATCATGAGCTAAATCCAGAATTTTGTTTCAGAATCTGAGACAAAGTTACCAGATCCCTTTAAGAGGCTCTTACGAGGAAAACAAAATCTTGATGCATTTCATTATATGAATTCCTCTGATGAAGTTATATTAACATGCACAGCAATTGTAACACCTACTGAATATGAGATTAGAACTTGAGGTAGTAAAAAGCCTTGATACATCAACACTGAATTACCCCAATCTTATATACTCCCTGGTTACCTAGCAACCTTGTTTATTAGTGGTGAGTCATGGATATAATCACCTACATGTGAGAGGTCAAATTCCTTCATTTATAGCTTATTACTTGGACTACTTCCAATAGACTTGCTTAAGGGCGATGCCTTGGAAGGTATTCAATGTGCAGAATAAGATGTAGAAGAAACTATTACATCCTTAAAGTTCGTTCAGACATGAAGGGGTTAACCATTTCCGTGGTGTTTTTTTTTTTTAATGGCAACTACATGCAACAGAGGTCCTACACATATTCACTTAGCGTTGTGTAGATACAGAAATGTGAAGTGTAAAGCAGAGGTTTGACACATCATATCTGTACAAGGCTTCAAATATTACTGAAAAATATGGCATTTGTAACAAGCCATTGATCTAGTTTAACTATTCTGGGGTGCAAGTAAGTTGTGTGCTACATTGCAATACTGGGCACTGGTAAAATCAAATGCTACATCATCAATGCTTATCTATATTTCGTTCTAGAATAAATTTATTTTTAGGATTAATGTCCCTTTACATTTGTCAATAACTGCATACATTGATAGAAAGTGAGAATGCATACCTGAATTGTTTCAATGTCCCTCTGTGCTTGTTTACTCTTCTTGATTAGATGTACATTATCATTGAGTAACCTATCTACTTCTGCTTTCAGTACCTTGTTCTCTTCCACAACACACTGGTGGTAAACAAGAGGTAGAAAAGAGAAAGACAATGTTAAGTTAATTTGTTGAGCATTGTGTGTCATATTATAGTTGAATCCGACTACATACAAAAAGTCGGTATGTTTAGGAAACTGTACCAACCCCCCCCCCCCCCCCCCCCTATCTGAATGTTACACTAAACATAAAGAAATAAATTCAACATAAACAAATGTGATCACTTGAATTGGGATCAAAGACATCATTTGTGTTCAACGGCACAAAAACAGAAGTTATGCATATAATTTCCATGTTTCGCAATTCCAGTGTGCTACCTGATCTTGACATGGATGGCACAACAATCACTCTTTCCCAATCTGCCAAGGATCTGGGAGTCACGGTGGACAACGTGCTAAATGTGAACCAGCATATACGCAACGTGTGTCGTATCGCAGCTTTCGGGATCCACAAAGTTGGAAAACTGCGAAAATTTCTGGATCAAAGTTCTACTCATCGTCTTGTTAATGCCCTTGTAACTTCCCACCTTGATTACTGTAATGGACTATTAATCAATCTCCCTAGCTCTCATTTAGCCCCTCTTCAACATATTCAGAACACAGCAGCACGCCTCATCACACGTACAAGAAAACATGAACACATCACACCGATCATTCGTTCTCTACACTGGCTCCCCCTCCAACAACATATCAAGATTCTCATGCTGACATACAAGGCCTTTCACAAACTTGCTCCCTCATATCTCTCGGCACTCATCACTCCTAAAACTTGTACTTCATCTATGCGTCTCTGATCATCATCCACAGCACATCTTCATCTGGCCCCAGGCCCTCGCACCCACACCCGCTATGGAAATCGTGCCTTTTCTGTCTGTGCCCCCCAACTTTGGAACAATCTTCCCCATGAAATACGCGAGTCCCCAACGTTAGAGACATTCAAGAGTAAACTTATCTGTTCAATATGTAATGTAATGTAATCATATTTTGTTTGTTAAACTATAAAGCGTTATGTAAATATTAACTATCATTATTGTACGATTGTTATTAGGAATTTGCTATTATAATTATGTATCATGTATTATATTGTTGTAATTTGTAGGTTAACGTTACTTTAATTTTATTTTTGTTAAGCGCTTAGAAACTTTGTATTAAGCGCTATATAAATGTAATTTATTATTATTATTATTTATTTTCTTCACATTTTTCTGTCATACATAAAAGGCAAATTAATATATCATTCACTTTTTTGCGTGCTGTCGAACATCAAATTTCAGTTGAAGTCCTCAGATAAGACAGGTATGTATTTGTAACATTGATTACCCAAACATTTATAAATGTTATATCTATTTTGAAGGGAAGGATGATCTTTCTAACCTGATACTGAGGGACGATGTGATATGGGTCAATTGGCGTTGACTTTGCTCTCTTCGCTGACGTCTGAGATCTGTATGTGAACAAGAGAAGAGAATGTGGGGCTACTTCAGATTCTCATTCAGTTTAAAGGTGGGGTGAAATCTTAATATAACTTGATTCCTGTTGATGTGCAGGGCTGCATACAACTTATATTTTGTTATTCAAGCAGCTAAATATATTTCATTGATTTTTAAATATTTTTAAAAATAATTTCTCAGACCTGCTTAGCTCCATCCTAAAAAAATGCTCCAGATCTCATTCAACTTGTGAGATCATCTGACAATCATTAGTGAGCTAACAAGAGATGGTGGTATGTAGCTTCAACAGAGCTGACCACCTGTTTACAATAGACCATACAATACCAACATAGGAGTTACTATGTCAGACGTGCTGTAGTATCACCAGGAAAAGAAAGGTAATGTGGAGGTATTGTATGAAAGCATACAATTCTTTTGTGAGCATGTGCCTACCTTGATACCAAGACCGGTCCAAGTCCATCACCCTCATCATCCCCATTCTCCATCTTGACTCTGGTCCTTTCTCCAGCCTCCTTGTGCTCCTTCTCTAGCTTGTAATTAGTCTCCTTCTCAGCCTCATACATGGCTTGGTACTGCCTTGCTTTCTCCTGTGTCCTCTCCATTGCTTCACGCAGTTCACCTATTCTATTTTCAGCTGCAACAAAAGTTGAAATTATAACTTTAAATATCCTGCCTAGCCTGCAATATAGTATTTTTATTTTAAAAAAATCAGTTTGGGCTTTATAATTCAAATTGTAAACATTAGGATGGGTATTAATAATTTCTAAAAGGCAAGGATCAATTCATTGTGAAATATCTGGTGGACTTTGAACAACTGTTGAAACCAGTTTGCAGTAATACACTAAAATCAGTACATATATTACAGTATTGCTTGCAATGGAGCTTTATGCCTAGGTATGAGTGTACTGGTTGATAATCTTGAGATATTTTCACATTTATATCAAAAGATTCAATCTTATAAGCCATTAGTAAAGGAATAAATGACTCATGTTCCAGGGATAATTGCATATATCCTACACCAATTTAAAGTTTTAACTTCAACCCTGGACCAAACAATATACCCAACCCTAACCCTAACCATAAACCTAAACTTAAGCCTCATTACAACCCTAACCCTATAACTTTGATGCAATAAAGCCTGGGGTATTCCCTGGAGATCTGTAGCATGATGTCATTCCTCACCCTCTATTGCTTTTCCTTCAAACATGTCCAGAAGATTCTTCATCTGTTTCTTGGTCTCCACGATGTCCTCATCCAGTTTGTCAGCCTGCTTTCCAGACTCCTTGAGGGTCTCCATGTGCTCCTTGAGTCTCGTCTCCAGCTCTGCCTTCTCCTTGTGGAGGAGGACATTGTGGTTGAGTTGAGACTTGAGTTGGAACTCCAGGCTCGACATCTTGTCACCTTCAGATGACCTTGACATGGAAATAATAAGAGATAGAGGAGAGAGTTTTGAGGCTTGGCGTGATGGGTCAGTGGTAGAGATAGAAGCAAAGTGTAAATCTACCCATTTGAGTAGCTACACCACTACATAAATCAGATGTTTCACAACCAGGAGTTTTGTAGTGCACAATAAATGTTTGTAACCCAAATTCGCTATTCATTTTACATCAAATGGTACTGATTTTACCATGATTTTTTTTCTCCATTTATAAGGTAGTGTACTGTCACGTGTGAACAAAGCTTTATGCCTGTAAGTCTTCAACTGCTGATAAACGTAGGACACATCACCATGAGAAAAGGGCTAACTTTCCCTGGGAATCCACATAATGCCTCATTTATCTAACAAATTGTGTCAAGGATACACAATCATCATCATCATCCACGTGATAGAACCCCCCAAGGACAAGTAATTACGTGGCATTACTCAAAGTAATCCACCTCTATTCACTAAAGCTTAACTGCATGTAATATCATTATTAAACTAGCAATTACTAAATTTGCTTTGTGGCTTACAAAATGCTGGTGTGATCTATATAGCATCCTGTGGTATTCTTTAGAGAATCGATGGCAAAGGGTTATGTCTGTTACTCATTAATTGGTGACCCATCCAAATCTACCAACTCATCGGCCAACAGAGTTGCACGATGAATGAAAACATGCAACTGAGTCCTGGCTATGCAAGCCGCCCTTGATATTTTATATCACAACTCGACTGTGCTGCCTAATATAATCTTCATCTCCCTAAATGCAGCTCTGTAGGTTTACAAAAATTGTTTTGTTCCCTCCCTAAAGTTCAATATTCTTTCAATGTTATATAGAAACATTTTATTAGCCATTAAGAAAAAACTTTTGAGAGAGAAGGTCGTCATCTTCAGGAAATCTTTGAGACATAAAATAGATTTTGTTGATACATGAAGATGAACACATTATGACTTTCAAACTTGTGGGGGAAAAAAATCTTCATCACTCACAACTGTTTTAATGGAGTTTGGGCCTTTTTTTCTCTCATGTATTCATCAACTTGAGAATTATAAGCTCTTTATCCCGCCTAGACATTTATGAATATTTTTGATTGAATGGATTTGGTTTATTGCAAAAACACATCAAACAAGCAGCTCGCAGGCTGAAAATGCTCAATTTACAAACATATTATTATCTGTTAAGGGCCAGAAAGGCATTAATGTGGTGTAAAGGTAGAGGAGTCAGCAGATGATATGACCATGAGTGCATATTATGGGCAAACAATGGGTATTCCAAATCAAGGTTATATAGTCGACCATGATGGTACATAACAAGGGAGGGTTTCCAAACATTCAAATCTCATGAATAAAAATAATCAACACATCCAGTAAGTAATCAATCATCCCTCTGCATCCAATGTGTATTAGCTAGCTCTGTCCCAACTACCCTCAAAGTGTGCATGTGGAAGCAAACATCTGATTGCATACCTACCTATCAATTTACAATATATGTTATAACTCACCAATGAAAATGTAAAATGTAATTGTATTAATTTTTGGTTAACTTTTGTAATGAATGAAACATACTTACTACATACTTTTAACAAGAAAAATCTCAAAATTACCATATTTTATGTCTTTCATCTGATTGAATACCTACCTATCAATTTACAATATATGTAATAACTCACCAATGAAAATGTAAAATGTAATTTATTAAGTTTTGCAACCAGTATTCTCTCTGTCGAAATTGTACTTTTTACCTTATTTTCGATATGTCTGATATACACTCTCATCCTCAGCATTATCTTTTAAAATTTATATATATATCTCTGTCTCTCGCTTTGTCTCTCTTTCTCTCTCCCTCTCTCCCTTTCTCTCCCTCAGTCTTTCTCTATCTCACACTTTTCCTAGATCTCCTATGCCGTCTGCATTATCACCCCCCAACCTCTCTTCTATATTTCCCTCCAGCCCTATGATGATTGTGGAATAAAATTAAGCAACTGTTAGCTGTTAGGCGAATTTTATGAATTTTATGACTTTGCATATATATGTGTACACTGATTTATTTAGAAAATCCATTAATATGTCTTAATACGATTTATGTTTGTATAAATATTTATGTTTTTACAATGTACAAAATTCTGCAATTCAGCCATCTGGCTGCAAATGAAATTTTAATAAAACCATTACCATTACCACTGATACCCACACTGTAAATGCTCACAACAAATAATTGGTGCAAAATATCAAAGGAAATGTGGGTTAGAGAAACTGTGTTTGAATTGCTCTTAAACATTGCATCAAATAGGTATGAGGCTGCTGCGGATTCTCATTCACAGTAGAAATAGAAAGTTTTTGATCGATGTGAAGTGCAGTCCTGCTATAAAAAAAAATAATTAGTGCACACTGCATACACATCAAGCAAGATGATAAAATTTTTTGTTACCTGCGCCTGTCTTTCCCAGGTGTACTGCTTCCAGTGCTTTGTCTTTTTTAATGTGAACATTAAATTATACAAACTATCATTAGAACTTTAAATCATCATTCAGGAAACAGAAAATTGTAAGTTTTTTAACATACCATTAAATGTATCACCTAAACCGGTACAAAGTATTAAAAAAATATGTTTATGTGAAAGGGGCATTAGGAGAAACACCTATTAAACATGTTGAAACTGTATAGTGCTTAAATTATATATATATTTCTTTTTTCATAACTTTTGAGAGAGATATATCTTCATCTAATCTCTCCTATCAATTATAATCTACACCCCCTCTCTGTCTGTCTGTCTCTCTCTCTCTCCCTCTCTCTCTCTCTCTTTCTCTCTCTGTAGTACTATTGAAAGGGATGAAATGTATTATGAGTTATTACTGCTGTGCAGACGGCCTCATCTGTTGACCAGTTCAAGAAACTACTCAAGTCACATCTATTCTGCTAGAAATTACTTATTACCAGCCTACATATACTTTACTGATCTCTGAGAAGTGTCTAACTGTTGTTTTAAGTGGCCCAAACATTGTGGAGCGTGTGTGCAGCGCTTTGTAACTGCAAGGAAAAGGCGCTATATCAAATATCTTTTGGATTGGATTGGATTGTTTCCTCATGCATGCAGCTGTACATTCTAAATTGAAGTTGAATGGTAATAGATCCTAATACCAGCATCTGTTAGAATTGCCATCAATAACAATTCTATGAGGTGCCCTTGGTTATGTTGATGATTTATAGAGGATATTATCAATGTGGCACATTTATGTATGCATCGTTCATATCATAAATGGTCTATAATAAATTGTAGTTCTGATAATGGCACATATAATGCACATAAATATCATGTAATTGATCCCTTTTGGAATTGGTATGTTCCTAAATGTGCATTGTAAGGTGATATGTTTTATTTTTATGTTTTGAATATATTCATGCATAATCATTCTAAGTTTTCAGCGATGAACTGTATATGTACTTTGAGTAGTATACTGTCTTTCCTTATTTCACTCACAATAACATTCACTGTAGCCCATAGCACAAAGCCAATTTTAGTCAAATTATTCAAAAACAATAAATTCACCATTAGTGAAATGCAATACATGACCTAAATCTTGCCAAAATATAATCATTTTTCTTTCTTGTTCATTCAATGAAAAAATTATTCTGATCAAGGTTTTAGAAAAAAAAATCAATATATGAATCATGATCATGTGTATGGGGGTGTGTGTGTGTAGACAGCTGTTTATTTCCACTCTCTTCTAATTGTCATTAGATGCACACAGAGCCTGGGTTAGGAATTGACCTTTTCAAGGAGTAGGAAAGGAATGTTTAACCATGGACCTAGTAGTAGGTCTGTGGTTTAACACAACCTAAAGTGATTGTGTCCACATTGCATGTCCGTTGTGTTTGGCTAGGCCAAAGATGATGAAGAGACTAATTACATAGCTAAGTTTAAACATACAACACATAGGTTTATCCTATATTAAAAAAGACAATTTTTGTTTTCATAATATAACTCAAAAATAAAAATAAGTACATTTTGATTATTTTCATTGAGAGGAAGGAGAGGGGAGGTGGCTCATTTGGGATTTATCAATATGTCAATAAGATAAATATTTGTTCCACCTAATTGTCAATTTTGTTTTTCATCTAAAATGAATTGTCAAAGATGCCCTAATACTGTGTACAGAAACGACAGTCTATGATTGTGTTCTAAAAACCAATATTCTTTTCTGTCACATTCCAGGTTTTTTTTAGTCTCTCTCTCTCTCTCTCTCTCTCTCTCTCTTTCTTTCTTCATCCCTATCTCCTGTTTTCTCTCTCCCTTCTGTCCCTCCTACCCCCTCTCTCTCTCTCTTGATTTGAAAAGGAAAAAGTCTCATCTTGCCCCCCTATGCAGCCTACATGTACATTGAGGACATCAAACTCCAGCTTTCATGGATACTGTTTATCCTGTATGACAATAACAATGCACATTGTTACTTTTGCTCCCCTACCCCTGTCTGATGACGTACTTGTACGGCTTCATTGTACTGTATATAGTCATTCAAAATCATTTGAAGATATTGATCTTACTTTCTTTGAATATACATCCTTTGCACCCACTGTCTAAGCATAAAAAGCACTCCTCCATGCTTTCATCCCACAAATAATAGAGCTGGCTGATTCACGAAAGAGCAAAAAGCCTTCTTTGTTCAAACTGTACACAGGAGGTAGACCCTCTCTCATGAGTTAATCAATAAAATGATAAAGGTTTCATCGTGTGCGTAACATAACAAACTTAGCCTGCACCGTTCATTGTTTTCTTACAATGTTTTTACTTTGTTACTCTTTACTACTAAAAGTAATCCTGGTGAAAATTATGTTTGACCACTTTAAAATGTTATACTCGTTTGATCTACTTCAATGCTAGCTGATATTCCTTATAAAAATAACAGACTTGTAGTTTCCTGGTTTAAAAAATGCAGATTGACATAATTGCTCCACATGTTTCGTGCATACTGTACATGTAAGCTATGTGGAATGGTGAAGTGTATCCCTTTTAGTCAGTAGGAACCTTAATTCTACTTGCACAAAATTGAATTTATCAGTTTAACTGAATATCAAGCAAATATACATCACATATACCTATGTACTTTATGACTATGTGTAGTCTTTAACAAAGCAAAAATGTAAAAAGGTCATATTAATTTTCTGTTCATGTTCACGATCATTCCTTTACTAAATGTATTATTCTATTACAAAAATGATTTGAAAAAATATTTTAAGTAAGGTTATTTTTCCTCTTTCAGATTAGTCAAGTGATATGCATCAAACAACACTGAAGTGTGAATAATATCTCTACAATCTTTATATTTCCCATGGCATACATCTGTATTGTTGGCCTGCTTCAAAGTTCACAGGATTCTTTTGTTGTTAGTAGTTTCCCATGCAGGAAATCACCATGGGTCAGAGATTTCACTCAAACAGCTTGTAAGGATGATACCATGCATATCAGAATAGGTTAACTGTAGAATATATAATGTGTTTATCTATTATCCTGAACGATTTAACTAGTCATACCAGTGTGAATGCTACCACTGTAATCAGGTTCTATAATGCATGTATGAATGCTTGTGTTCACACTTACTCTTCCGCATCTGCTCTCCTCTGTTCCAGTTCTGAGACGGCCTGTCCGATAGAGGTGCATTGTGTCTGAATGCTCTCCTCAAGCTAAAAAGATGGAAAATTACACACATACAATGAACAAAGTATCTCTACATTCAAGATTGAATGCAAAATAATAATAGTAAAGCTTTGAGAATGCAAAATATAATATGAATTGTGATACAACCAAGAAGGAAATATATAATGTACTACATATTTAGCAGGGATTGACAACAAACAAGAGTAAATATACATATATGACCCTAGGGTGCAATGCAATATGTCAGTTCCTCAAATAGAAGAAAAAAAACTAACAGGTGCTTTTTTATCCCAAATGTTTGGCGTACCTCTTGAATGAATGTTCATTAACTAATGTCTAAATACCAATGTATACTACTAATCTTCTCTGAGAAGCACAAGAAAAAGTACCATTTTCTAAGAGTACATGTATACAGGTGTATACAGGAGGGACATTGCAAAAGGGGCACATTTTTTGTCTTCATACTATAAAAGATTATAGGATTTCACCCAAAACCCCCCCCCCCCCCCCCCTCCCCACACACCATTTACAACTGTAAGCGATACACATAATTATAACAGGTACATGTATGTAGATTAATTGGAGCACTGAAAGGCGAGATCTAAAGGCCAATATGACCCAGAATATCCTACACTTATCAACTTCTGCTGTACCCACCTTGCTACTGATAACTCTGGATTGCCGGATACTCTTACTGAAGTGTTCCGTGTCAGCTGAGGAGCCACTTTTCAAGAAAATCTTCTCTACTTCTTCCAAGTGCTTGAGGACATCTTCATTTCTGGTCAGCACCAAACTCAGCTGAAGCTGGACTCCCTTGTGGTGGAAAAGAAATGGATGAAATAATACATGGATGAATAGTTAACATAAACCTGGTAAACAATGGATCCCTCAATTCGAACTCTTTATCCTCAAAATAAAATTATAATGGAGGGGGGGGGGCATGCATATATAGACCCTAAAATGTCAATCTGAAACCCCAATGGAAAAAAAAAAGTTAGTTATGAATTATGTTCATGTATCAAATACAACATATTGAACATTTAATACTAGGAAATATGGCTCTAAAGATAAATGAGACAAGATTTCCAAATTTAAATCCTTTACAGGGCTCTAACTTCAAGAAAAATCCAACCTCTTTAAAAAAAAAAAGTAAAGCCTGTGGCTATGTCACATTCCACTGACCACATTGCTAATTTGGGATGTGCATAGATTTAGTGATGTCATATTGCAAACGTTCATAAGTTTTTGATTAATGGTCCAATTTATTCAAAATTTTACCATTCTGTGTCTATTACAAAGATGAGATACCAGTAGTCCATTAATATTTGTCTTGGTTGGCAGTTGGGCAACATCTTTTTAATGACCAATAAACCTTTCGTTTTCATTTGCAACTGCCTACTTATATACACAAGAAATACTAAAAAAATTGTGTTTTTTTTCAGTTGCAACCTTGGCAACAAAGGTAAGATTTCATACTCTCTTAAAAAAAAAAGAGTGAATTTTCAAAATCACGGACGTCACTCCTCTGGAGAGTGAAAATAGAGTGAAAATAGAGTGAACATTCACTCTTTTCTTTTAGAGAGCACTCTAAAATCAATCGATTTTCACTCCTAAACAAGTGATCACGGACGTCACTCCCAAGAAAGTGAAAATAGAGTGAAAATTCACTCTTTTTTTTTAAGAGAGTAGGGTCAATAACATCCAGGGAATGTTAGTTTTTGAGGTCTGATTTTAACAAGTGTGTGCATTTATGGATCGAAACCACATTTTCAAGTATATTGTACAAGGAAGTCTGAATTTCTGGATGAACTAGAAATATTTACCAAGGGTCAACACATACTTCACAACTCTTCCTACATTCCTGTAGCTATGGTGACAACCTAATGTAGTAAAACCTTTAGTGATGGCATTGATTCAATATTTGCTATAAACTCAAACACAAAAACAATCAAGTGCCGGAATCACAAACTTAAGAACTGTGAACAAGATTGTATAAGGATCAATAGCTCAATGTCTATCAGAGAATTAACATTCCCGAATTTTTCATGAAGTAATTTTCATCACAATATGGAGAATGTAATACGCTATTAATAACAATTCAACCACAACTTACTTTTTCTAGCTCTAAGTCATCATAAAATAATTAAAACAATTAAATCTGCCTACTGAGTGAATAGTACTCAATATTTTCTCTCTTCTTTCTAAACTATACTGTTACAACTTACAACAAAAAATTAGTTTCACATTATCAAATTTAAACAGATTTTTTTTAATTGATAGGATAAGCAGTTCTTAATTCTTATCAACATCCCATTGTTTTGCAGTTGTTTCAAAGCTATGAGCCTTGTCACTGTTATCAGAATTGTATACAATGAATACTGGTGATACATCTATGAATATTTTGTGATGACAGATGACCCAAAAATTGATATACAGGTATTATTTTAATTGCAGTAAATAACAGCCACCTGATAACATAATGGATATACAAATATCTAGACAAATATAAAAACATATAAATCAATATAACATATGATTTTAACTTTTTACTTTTAGAATTTCAATAAGCAAGGTGACAATCAAGTGAGCAAATTTAGCCAAGAACTCAAAAGTTTTCCACAAACATGTCCATAACTTTAAAAAAAAACATGCAACATGTATTGCAAAGGAGGATTAAGAAAAGAGCAGAACAAGCGCTGCACCTCCCCTTGAAATAAAGGGAGACAAAAAAACAGGGGAGACAAAAATATCATGATAGAAAAGTTGATCTACACCTTCTCATTCTTTTTTCAAACATTCTTGGTTTTGCCCCAATGTATATTGTACACACATTTTGTGCCGTACATGCCTATATGCCTTGTCAAATATTCATTTTAATGGCAAAGGATTTACATGGAGAGGAGCACATGCAAAAAAAATGCTTAGTGTTACCAGGAAGCTGTAATGAATGGAGATACCGTCTCGAAAGAATTTACCGCGGGAAAATTATTCAAGATTAACCTGGCTTAACAAAAAGAAATGTAACCCTCTCCAGCCATCATTTCCATCAACAGCTGTCCATATCAATGCACAGTCCCTCTCTGGTATTCCAAATAGTACGAAATGTTACGCAACGCCATCTGCTTCCCTAAGTTCTCTATTCACTCTTTTGCAAAAATATGCAAGCATCGGGCTTTGAAGCCATGCGTGGCACCGACAAATTAAGTCATGTTCAGGGAAGATGTAGTTAGCTATAACATATAAAATGCAGAATTCACAACATATGACCAATGCAACTTTCTATTAGTCATCAAATGCGTTTTCCGTTCTCTGATAGCTCTACTGAAGACATGGCCATTTTAACCAGCGAAATCGACCAAGGAAATCATGAGTTAGAACGAATGAAAGATTTTCATCATCATGCTTTTCTCATCTAATTATTGACATTTTCCGAAAATTTCCGAAATTTGTACATAGCTAGGAAGGTAGTCCAAAGGTTTATCTTCCTAAAGAACTAAATGAAATTGTGTTATATGTTTGCGCATTTATTGATCTAGGGCTAGAAGTTGTCAAGTTAGCACCACTATTCACCCAAAGTACGGGCCGGCAAAGCAAAAGCCGCCGTGCTCGCTGGGCTGGGCTGTGTGTGGAAAGGGAGGACTTAGTGCTACTAGGGAGCTGTACGGTTTCGGAGGGGGATTAAGGGGATTACGGTAGGGGAAACAAAAGACGCGCGGTGCCACGGATGACTTCAAAGGGGCCTCTTGGACGGGATCTCCTTTCATTACAGCTTCCTGGTGTTACAATAGCTTTGCTCAACAGAATTATCCAATGAAAAATATATAACAAATCTGGTAAACTAAAGGGATTTTTTGTAATCCTTGGTTTCACATCTAGATTAACCTTATGCTGGTTGGAATAGTAATTCGAAGGAGGCAGAAGACTTAAGTTAATCCCATGTGATGATGTAGAAGATGTTGATAAAATGTTCCCACAATACTCGGATATATTTGACCTCAAAGAAGTACTGCGATCATCAAACGTTCTGGTATCAAGCAAAGCTAGATTTCTATGCAATTGAAACCGGGCTGACCAGATTAAACATATTAAAAAGCAGAAATCCAGAGTTGTAAACCATCTAGAGACTCCTAATAAATTGCAATACTGGTTAATTGATTATATTAATACAATTTTTTATTTTCTGTTTTCTTTACTGATAACTGATTTTTCTTATATAACTGAAGATATATTGCATATATATACTCAGTAGTCAGTACTGAATGAACGTCATAAAACTACTCTATCTATCTATCTATCTATCTGAGTATCTTCTCCCGGTTCGGAGGTTGATTGCAACATCTCTCCATTTCACTCTATCCTCTGCCATTCTGGTGCACTCTTGCAGTTTTAGTCCACTCCAGTTCTTGACATTCTCTTCCCAGTTGATTCTGGGTCTCTCTCTAGGTCTACTTCCTTCCACTCTTCCTTCCAATACAACCTTTAAGAGGCTTTGGTGCCTTTTAACATGACCAAAGTATTTTATTTTTCTCTCCTTAACTAATCCTACTAGTGCAATTTGTTTACGCCCTAGCTGTCATGTGCAATATCCCTTTGTTGGTTTTCATTCGTTTCCAAGATATTTTCATCATTCTTCTGTAGATCCACATTTCAAAAGATGTTATTCTATTTTCCATGGCCTTGTTTATTGTCAATGTCTCTGCTCCATACAATATGACAGACCATACATAACAGTTTACTAGTGTCAATGGTCCTTTCTATTTGTGAATAATTTTTTCATTGCCAGAAATGTATTTCGAGCAATTTCTATTCTTCTTTTTATTTCTGCTTCACATCTGGCATCATCTGTGATATTTTGTATTAAGTAGATGTAATTACTGACTTGCTCAATGATATGTCCATTGAGTTTCAAACATATTCTAGGCTTATATATTCTCTGTTCTACTAAAAATCATTGACTTAATTTTCTTCACATTCATGCTTAGACCAAACTCTTCACTTTTGACTTTTACAATATCCACTACATGTTGTAACTCTGCTTCATTCTCTGCGCAAAGTACAGTGTCATCAGCGTAACGTTAATTATTAATATTTACACCCCCAATACTAACACCTTTCATATCTGAAATTTCCCCGAATACCAACTCTGTGCACAAGTTGCACAGAGATGGGGACATTACGCATCCCTGACGTACTCCTCTTTTGATATTTGTGTAACCTGTAATTTCATTGTTAATTTTGATGGCAGCTGTCTGCTCCCAGTAAAGTTTAGATATAAAACTACTACCAACAACGAAAACAAAGTTCAAAGTAAAATGACATGTGTTGAGACAAATTAGAATATAAAAAGAGCCATTGCCATAGGCCTATATCATATCTCTTTCTTAAAAATGTAGTACCGCTTATAAAAACATAATATGAAAATTGAAATACAGTTGCATGAGTTGCTAAATAAAACTTTAAAAGAATATTTTGTTCTTTTTGTAATGGTAATTAACATGTTATGATCAGGATGATTCCAGAGATATTGAAGAAAAGAAGACAAAAAAGGTACATGATATTTTATCATCGCGTGAACACCACAATTAGAGTAAACTATTTCTTTATTCCACGTGATGAAAAAGTTGATGAAAAAGGTTGAGGAAATAGTTCGAGCGAATGGGCGAGGGAATACGCGTTTGCTGTTGTCATGGACCGGCAAGCGCGCTCCTTCGGTCGTCGAGCAGCCTAACGCCCAAGCTTCGGGGAGCTGTAACGGAGGGGATACCGTTACCACGTAATGGAGAAAAATATACTCACGACATTGTTGGATTTAGGAGCACCTGAATCCAAATTATTCAACAAGAACGGCAGCAAACGAATGTTATGAAAGTTACCTGTAATTTCTTGCACACGTCTGAAACGTCGCTAGCCATTGAGTTTCTCGATCTTGGAAGCAAAATGTGCAGAAGAAGCTCGTTTCACATTCACTAAATTGTTTACACCAGTTACCGGTACGGCTGTTTGCACTGTACAGTCAACGGGGTTATGCGGTATTTCTAAACTTCAAAGGCTGCATGCACCTGTTCGCGTGTGGTAGAAATTGGTATCGTTGCGTGCGATGCATGGTTTACCAACTTTTAGTAACCAAAAAGTGTTACTCGCAATTTTCAAGTGAATGTACTACTGATAATGAAACTTGTCAGAAAGATGACTAGAATCGTGGTAATATATTGGTGCACGTGCGATGCATGGGTGTCGATCCCGAGGGGGGGGGGGGGGGGATATATCCCCCCCCAATATTTCAGGTGGGGGTGGCCTGTACAATCATCCCCCAATAATTCACCATCAAAAAAAGAAAAGAAATGAAGAGAAAAATTAAAGATGAGAGCCAGATGACAGTTAATGGTTATTACTCGCAAGATGACCATCAATATATACACATTTTGCTATCTCATAATCATAATACATACATATATAAGTAGAAAAAGAAGTAAATGAGACATATATATGAGACAAGAATAAATTGAATCTGGGATCCATAAGGGCTAGCCCAGATAGGTCCCATATTGGTTACTAAATATTGACCCCATATGGGATACATAATGGGTTCCATTTAGCCCAGATGGCACAAGTGACCCAGATCATCCCATATGGGCCCCATATGGGCTTGCTACCTGGGAAAAAGGGAGAAGGGGAAGAAACGGGCAGAAGAAAAAAGGAAGGGGGAAGAGAATAGGAAGAAAGACAAGAGAAAGACGGTTTTGTCCAAATGGCAGCATGTAGGAGACGAAACATTTAGTTTGTTCCCTGATTCATAATCAGTATCAATTTTGTTTTATTGATTTCATCCATTTCTTTGTTTATTAATATCTCTACATGTAAAACATTTGAAGAGCTATTTTCCGAAAGGAGCAAAATCTTTTGATAGTAAATGGAGATAATGATAAACATTTTCCTTTATTTACCTTGAACAAAATTATTAACCTAAATTACGAGAGAAATTATGAACACATGCATCTTTTAATACAAAATTTCCATAGACACCTGAACAAAATCGGGTAAACAAAGAGTTCTTTCTTAAATTACACACATGGATCTAGTGCCTCTTGAAAATATGCTCTTTGTATGTACATAAACAAGCAATACAACAGAATACTCAAGTTCGATATTTTGGAGAAAGATTATTATGTCACAAGTTATTTTTGTTTTATTGAAAAGCTGATGTAGGCCTATGTATTGCATTCAAACGTAACATGCATAAGATAGTTAAGGTGTTTTTGAAGGTTAGAATGTTATTAAGTTTGAAGTTTTGTTTATAACACCCTTCCAATAATAATACACCTTCTAAGACTGGTTATAATTTTTGAGAAAGAAAAATAGTGCTCTGGTCAGGGCCTTAGGGGAATATTATGCTTATTATTTTAGAGCGTATCTGGTGAGATAAGTATATCTGGGTGAAGAAGGAGATAGTGGAAGTTTGTTGTTTGGTAGTTGGAACGTAAGTTTTAGTTTTATTTTATGTTTTTAAGAAACAGACAGTTTGTATGAGATCAGGGAGGTGTTTCACAAAGATCCTAAGTAGAACTTAACACTAAGTTGGACTTAAAAATTATGGACAGCCATTGGAGCCTTAAAATGAAATATATTTAAAAGCAGAAATTCAAGGATTTTAGACTTTTTTTTATAAATTCCACATCAAGAACATGAAACCTCCTTGATAATAGAAAATATGAATGATGTGAATCAACATTTTATGCCTTTTAAAACAACTTTTACAAAACATTTTCAAAGACGCTAACGGCTTTCCATAATTTTTAAGTCCAACTTAGAGATAAGTTCAACTTAGGACCTTTGTGAAACACCCCCCTGGAATGGAAATTTTCTGTCATCATATTTTGAGAACCAAATTTTGCGTCAGTGATATTCTGTTTCATTGAATTGAGTTTCCCGCAGAGAGGATTCAGTTGGTTTAATTAAAGAAGGAAGAGAGTCAAATGAAGAACCAAAAGCAATATGTTTTTCATTTACTAATGAGAACTATGTTTTTTGAGATCTCCTTACACAGAATATTGGAATTGATTTTTTCACGATGAATGTTGTTTGGAGACATCAATATTCATAAAATGTATGTTTCTATCACCAGGAAATAACGAAATTTATGTCTACATGAACCTTTCCTGGTTGCTTATTAATGCATTTGCCCACTGGTAAC
>JAVYIG010009195.1:0-80816 GCA_035222895.1 Strongylocentrotus droebachiensis | reverse complement strand
AATATATATATTTCATGGGGGACTTCAACATTGACTTGCTCTGTGACAAAATACTCCTGATACACTGTGAAATGTTCATGCTATGTTCTTTTTCTACAATTAAATATGAATACTAGTAGGGCCTACTCTAATTGATAATAATATTTACCCATGTTTCTGATAATGACATTGAAGAAGGGCTCATTTATTCTGAAATTTCAGGTCACCTACCCATTTTTTTGCTCTTTTCCAATTGTATTAAAACTAAAACTAAAATGAAAACGGTTGAAGCTCGTAAATTTACAGAGGATCATATTCGCAAGTTCAAAACTGATTTGATGTCGGAAACGTGGAAAGATGTCTTAAATTACAATGAAATTGATATTGCATATCAGACGTTTTTAGAAACATTAACAAACTATTTGAATATAAATATACCAAAAGTCCAATTTAAATCTCGAAGAAATTTACCCAAACATCCTTGGATTACCAAAGGAATTCTGAAATCTATTAAACAAAAAATAAGCTATATAAAAAAAGCCTTTGTAACGCTACAGATGGAAAGAAGCACGAATATAGGCAATATAGAAATTAGTTAACACATATTATTCGTATATCAAATAGAACGTATTACACCAAACAGTTTGAAGAGGCAAATGATTCTTCCTCCAAGTGGAAGATAATAAATGTAAATGGGATTCTGAAAAGGGGGAATGTTTCTCATTAAACTGTGTTTAGGCTCGAAGGTATCACTGTAAAGGACCCACATGACATTGCAAACTGTTTTGATAATTAATTTTCAAACATAGGTGCTGAACAGGCTTCGAAAATCAAAGGATGTAGCAAAAGTTTTCGTGATTCTCTTTGTGATTCCTCTGTAAATAGTTTTGCTTTAAACCCTACATATCCAGTTGAGGTTGAATGAGGATTGTGGCATCACTCAAGTCCAGTCATAAAACTGGACCAGGTGAGATGAATACATATTTGCTGAAAAATATAATTGGAAGTATAAATAAGCCCCTGGTTTACATAATCAACCTCTCATTGTTCTCTGGTAGTTTTCCCTCAATTATGACAATTTCGAAAGTAATACCCATTTGTAAGAAGGACGATGTTACCTCATTCAGTAATTATCGGCCTATCTCAATAGTTTCATGTTTTCCTAAAATATTAGAACGACTGGTTTATGATAGACTATATACACTTTTGACTGACAACAGTTTACTTAATAATGATCAGTATGGATTTAGGAAATTTCATTCAACGGAATTCGCTTTTATAAAATTATATGATAGGGTATCATCTGCCCAGGGAGGTCTGATCTGCCTTAGCCAAACACGAGCATGTTACAGTTTTCATGGATTTAAGCAGGGAGGTGGAATTTAAGTAAGGCATTTGATACCCTCGATCATAACATACTCCTACACAAGCTTTACCATTACGGGATACGAGGTTGTACCTTTAAATTGGTTTCGTAGTTACCTTTCTTGTAGAAGTCAATATACAACATTTAATAATGCCAAATCGATCATGTCATCAGTTACGTATGGTGTGCCCTATTTTAGGTCCGCTTCTATTTTTGATTTATGCTAATGATATCTCTAATATCTCGTCCTTACTACAATATTATGACGCTAATATTATAAAATTATCTAACTGGTTTAAATGCAATATATTATCCTTGAATTTGGGTTAAAATAACTTCATCCACTTTAAAACTCGTGCTCATACTGAACAAACCAATGTTCCATTAAACATACATGTAGATAGTATCTCCATTCAACAAAAGAAAAATACCGAAATTCTAGGCATTTATATTGATGAGTGCCTGTCTTGGCACGAACACGTACGTGATCTTTCTGGAGTTTTGTCTCGTTATATTGGTGTTATGTACAATTTAACGCCTTTTGTTCCACTTGGTATTTTGTTCATTATTTACAATTCTTTCATTCATTCACGTATTTCTTATATGGGCTATTAATAGATTAATCAATTTTAATAGATTTTCGATTTTGAAATGATTTGTTTTTTGAAAGGTACAATTTCTCAATTGATTTATATTATGATATAATGAGATATGTATCTTAACTTTTTTTTAATAATATATATGTACCTCGTTTATATATTTCGTTTTATTACGTTGAAAAATGCAGAAATAAAATCAAACAAACAAACTTCGGTTTATTAATTTTTTGTTTTAAATTTTATTTATTGGTATACCGTGTGAGTCAAAACAAAGTTTACATCTAGAAAATTGATAATTATTTAAAAATCATCTATGAACAGTAAATTGTTATACATCCTATGAAAGAGTGTTTTATCCCAAATCATTTGGTATCATTTTTGTGTGGTATGTGTTCACGCTTGGATGACCAGGAGGCATTGTTTGCGAGAGTGCAAAAATCGACTTGCGCCAAAGTGATGCTTACAGCGTGTTGTTCGGATTAGCGAAGTGAGAGAATGAATTGAATGTATCAAATAAAATGCAATGCATATGCTTTTTGCACAAGCAAAGTCACACATGCACACACACACACGCGCGCACAAATGTTCATTGATATTTGATATGTGTGCATGATTAATTTTGTTAGGGATGTTATTTGGATCTGCAAGAACCGATTTAATACCCATATCCCAATTGTTTTATTTAAACATCACGTAAGCAACTTTGGCGCAAGTCGATTTTTGCACTCTCGCAATTGAATTGGCCAATTGAAGCCAAAACAGCAACAACAACAAATCAATTTTGGCAAAAGAATCCTACGGGATTACATACCATACCGAACTATGATATTGATTGAAAGAAAGCTTTACAATATTATTTCCCGCGCGCGCGCCACTTTGAATAAGCTCAAATCACGTGCCGGTACTGCTGGCTACAGTTACATTTATATACATGTATATCGTTATTGCCCGTCAAACAGATATTCATTGAATCACCCTAGCACTCCTTTAAGGGGGTAACCATTAGGCTTAGCGTTATTTAAGAGGGGTGTGCGCATAAGGGTTTCACAGACCACTAACGTTCAAAACTAGACAACATAACGAAAGTATATAGGTAGGGAGAGAGAGAGAGAACACAGATAGAGAGAAGGGAGAGAGATAGGAGGGAGAGAGAGAGAGAGAGAGAGAGAGGAGAAGAGGGGGGGGGGGAGGGAGGACGGAAGAGAGAGAGGTTTCGTTTTTTCTTTAATACATCTATTCATGCTATTTACAATTATTGTTATATGAAATGAATAAATAAAATCAATCAATCAACATCATAATTTGTTACAGAAAGTATACAGAATATATTGTATGCGGTGTATGGTAGACCTGCTTTGCCAGTCTACCGTTTCCCGTTAAATTCATGATATTTTATATACCCCACCTCCTCCTCCCCCCCCCCCTCATAAAAGTGTGCTCCAATGTAAAATGGAATCCGATTTAACTCAAACAATAACGACAATTTCAATCTGGAAAGCACTTGGTGCATATGTTATTCTTTATTGATGATGCATAAACTTGAGAATTTGTTTGCTTGAAAGTGGCTAAATTTTAAAATATTAACATAATTATCATTGATCGAAAACTCGAACGACATGGACGGGCTTTCATACAAGTTGGATACTGAAGTGCTGTACACTATACTACATAAACTGATGACCGAGTCGAATGACGTCACAGATACGTCATCATCCTCTGAAGACGGAAGAATGGTCACCGTCGAAGAAGCATTTTCTCCCAGAATGCTCTGTACTCCTCAGGTCAGGTATCTCTTCCGGGTAGAGAATGTTGTACCTGTAAATGACAGAATAAACAACTTATCACCATCTTCATCATCATCTTCACCATCCCCACCATCATTATCATCATTACTTGTATAGATTTTGTTGTTGTTATTGTTGATGTTGTTAGTAGTAGAAGGAGAAGAAGTAGTGGTAGCATTAGAAGTAGTAGTAGTAGTAGTAGTAGTAGTAGTTGCAGTGGCGTAGACAGGTTCGTACACCTGGGGGGATGACTCAGGGGCGGATCTAGCTTTTTGCAAAGGGGGGGGGGGTTGACCAAAATAATGACGATGCGGAGCATCGTCCACGAGCCGCGAAGCGGCGAGCCGATTTTTTTTGGGGTGTTTATTTGAACCCCGTAAGTGATGTTTTCCTGGCATCTATTAACACAATGGAGACCATAAAAAGTAGTGCATGATAACGTCTTTTTAAAGATGAAGTTGAGTTCTGGTCATGCGATTGCATTGTGAAAGAAACGGTGTGGAACCGACCAGAAAAGGTTGATCATCTAGCATATAAGAATTTGTGTGTATTGCAAGGTTCTGGAATCATCAAAATGATAAGAAATTTGGCCAAGTCTTGGTAAAGTTACAAACATTGTACACAAAAAGATGTATATGGGACTACACGAACACGTGGCGTAAAAAGCCGGCCCCCCGATTTTTACGATGTTATATGCATATTTAGAATATGAAGGCATTTGAAGAGCCATGCTTTTCAGGGATCATGTCTTATCTGATATTCTTCCACACTTGCATAATAAGAATGAATAATGCTCACAAATTATTTTTCACCTCTTCCCAGAACTCAACTTTCTCTTTAAATCAAGTAACAGTTAAATACAGTTATATCCAGAGTTATCATTGTGTTTGGTTAAGTTACCAGATGAGTTGAATATCTTCTCACAATATTTGCACTTGAAAGAGTTTCTCTCCAGCGTGCGTTCTTTTTTCTTTCTTTTTTTCTTTTTTTCCCCTTTTTTTGGTTTTGTTTGTTTTTTGGGCCGCCCAAGGGGGGGGGGGTTTAAACCCCCTAACCCCCCCCCCCCCCCCCCATAGATCCGCGCCTGTTTAATCTTGTGGTTATCTTGTGGTTTCCAAACCACAAGATAACCACAAAATACTTGTAAGATTTTCTTTTTTTTACCGTCTGAATTGGCTTTCACCGTGTGAATGCGGCTAATAACAATAAACACAATTACAATAATGATGAGGATTATTATTATCATCATCATAATTATTATTATTATTAATATTATAATTGTTATCATTATTATTATTACTATTATTATCATCATTATGACTTATTAAGTAAGCAAATATCATTCCCCAAAACCTGGGGGGGGGGGGATGATTGTACATGCCATCCCCCCCACCTTGTGAGGTGGGGGGGATGCATCCCCCTCATCCCACCCGTTGTCTACGCCCCTGAGTAGTTGTATCAGTAGTGTATGTAGTAGTAGCAGAAGTAGTAGTAGTAGTGGTAACACAAGAAGAAGAAGTAGTAGTAGCAGTAGTCGTAGTAGAAACAGACAAACAAACACACGATACTATTGAAAATGCTAATGCACATGTGCCTTGCATAATATATCAGCATCTTGAGTGTTAGCTATGGATAGTGTATTCTAGTTCTGGACCCTTTTTATTGAATTTTTTATTCGACGATTATAAGCGTTAAGCCGAGTGATGGCGCAATCCCTTTTCGGACCAGTTCTCGGGATCGCGCCATCACTCGTCTTAACGCTTATAGTCGGCGACTACAAAAGATCGATGAAAAGGGTCCAGAATTAGACTGTGTATGGTGGTGAAGGAAGGAATATTGTAAAGAATCTTTGTTTTAACTAATGCCAATATCAGACTTATTGTGGGATCTCCTGGTTGGACCAGTAACAGGGTGAAGCCTGTCTCGAACTGGAACGGAGAGGGTGCCCTTCATAAGCTTTGAAGAAGGGTAGTTAGTCTAGCAATCATTCTCCATTTAGCTGGGCCCCGTTGCACAAAACCAGGACTGCACAAAACTAACCATTAATGGTAGCTTTGCCACCAGTGGTAACTACCATGGAAACCTTGAGTTTGATTGGCTGTTGAGCCATGTTACCATGGTAGTTGCAATTGATGGCAAAGTTACCATCAATTGTAAGTTTTGTGCAACGGGGCCCAGGTATGCTCCAACCAAGACCTTTCAACATGGAAATAACACTATTGCCTGCCTTAGTCATTCTTGACAAATCTGACCGTTTGAACTGCCCCTGAATTCAGGAAACAAGGTCCTTGGCAGTGGGTACCAGACTAATGAACAATATAACGATGTTTTACGATTTTATGATGGTCTGACAAGTAAACTATATTCCAAAGTTTTGATATCTTCTGTCACGTGACTTGTTCAAGTTACGTTTGTCAACGCCTGAAGTTCTATTAAAATTCAGTTTAGGTGTTATATGGTCAACATGTTCATTCCATTTAAGAATTTTACGCAGCTTTAATGTACCCATATTATCTACTCCCTTGGGAACATTCTAACCAGGCGCCGTTTCACAGACGCTCGCAATGCAGCTCTACTCCTGTATAATAATAATAATAATAATAGCCTAATAGTCCACTCCAAATTTTATTAAACCGAAACGGAAATTCTTTTTGCCCAATTGATCGTGAGACCGGCAGCCACTGAGCAGCGCCAGATCGACGTTGCTCTATCCCTTATTGTTGAACGCCAAACAAGGTAGCAACAACTCCCATCTTTTAACGTCTTTTGGTATGACGCGGCCGGGGTTCGAACCCACGACCTCCCGTATAAGTATGTGATACAGTTTCAGTACTAGTGATTACAGCACCGTTAAGTTTATATCAATGTGAAGAATTTCTGCGTTTATATAGCGCTTAATAATTCGACGATGTCTCTAAAAGCCTTATAGATATATTATTTCCCTGGTAATCCGATTCAGGCTTACCTGCACAAAGTGTATGCACATATTCCACTCCCTTGGAAACATTCTAGCTAGGCGCCATTTTACAGACGCTCACAATGCTTAGTAAACTACATTCATGTTCGCATCATTACGGGTACCCATTTAACACCTAGGTGGCGGGCGGGGATTTTAACCCAGTACCTGTCCTATGACTTATCAACTGAACCACAACACATCTACATTAACGCGCATTTGTTACTTTAAGGACAACAGATTTATCAAGACTAAATTTCAGCTGCTAAGTTCTCTCCCATACGCAGATTAATTGGTCAATATCTTTCTAAAGGATTTCAGCATCCCTATCTGCCAAAATAGATCTGGGGGATGTTTCACAAAGATCCCAAGTTGAACTTAACTCTAAGTTGAACTTACAAATTATTGAGAGCCATTTGAAGCCTTAAAATAAAATATATTCAAAAGCAAAAATTCAAGTTTTTTAGACTTTGCATAAATTCCGCATCAAGAACATGAAATCTCCTTGATAATAGAAAATATGTATGATTTGAATCAACATTTTATGCCTTTGAAAATATCTTTTTAAAAATATTTTCAAAGATGCTTACGGCTTTCCATAATTTTTAGGTCCAACTTAAAGATAAGTTCAACTTAGGATCTTTGTGAAACATCCCTCTGTATATTACACAGTCCTTAGCATGGCTTCTTACCTCTTACGGGCTTCGGTCTTGTGCCTAAGGCCGAGTCGATGAGGAATCCTGCTACCAGAGGGCGTGAGGCATTCCGAAAGAGGAGCAGGAGGCAACACCAGTGGGGTAGCAAGGTTGCCTTTCCTGATCATGATCCGCTTGGCAATCTCATCCTGCCGCTTCCGAACAGGGTCCGAGTAGGGCCGAAGTCCTGGTAACGAGCCGAGCACACCCGAATGCTCCATCGGCTGCATTCGGTAGTCCGGTGGTATTATAAAGGGCTGGTTCTGTTGCATGGGGTGGAGCTGTGGGGTGACGCCCGAGTGCAAGAGTCCTTCGCCTCCGCTGGGGAAATGGACAGTGTCTCCTGCAAGGCGGTGGCGCCCTCTATCTGATGCAGGATGAAGATTTGCTAAGGCGGACGAACCCGACTTCAGCGACGATGGTAGAGGAACCGTCGGGACCGATGATGCCTTTAAGCCAAGAGGCGGTCGAGGAACAAATGCAATATGTTCTCCAATTTTTGAAGACGACAGCATCTTCTTCAATGGATCGATGCGACCTTTTGATGTATATTTCCCAGTAAGAGGGTTGGTGATATCCCTCCTCTCAAGGAGCTGCGACCCCCGGATATTTTCAATGACCAACGAGGTACTCGGTGGCCAGCATGGACCAGTACCTTGCAGCGCCGGGGAGGCACCAACAGTGCTGCTGTTACCACTTTGCTCTGAGTCTTCACTACCCCTTGTAGATTCTCGGCTGTCCAGGATCTGCACCTGGGGCATTTCGTTAAAGCTGACGCTGCGTTTGGCCCCAATAGATTGGGACTTGGATGACTTCGGTCGAATGGTATTGGCCGACTTACTACCGTCGGAAACAAGGATGCTTCGCAACTCTGACGATTCGCCCTGAGAAACAATTTCCTCCTCTTCCTCTTCGTTCTCCTCGTCATTTTCATCCTTTCTCACCGGATCCCTCTCTTCTTCATCCTCCTCTTGTTTGTTCTTCTCCTCTTCATCAGTACTCCCCTTCGCCGCTACATCCCAGTTCCTGCCTTTCAACCCGTCTCCTTCTGTCCTCACCATCATCACTTCATCCTCTTGTTTCATTGGCAACGGGATACTGCCTAGCACTGAGTCGACAGGAGCAGCTGTACATTGTTGTTGATGAGACACTGAGGTGTCTTGGAAGTGGTCCTTGTAGGTTTGCTGGTAAAGCGAGGTGTGGTATAGATTGTGGTGCAACCGCCGGAGTGCATCATCATAAGAATTAGTGGTATTCGTCTGTAAAGGAAAGATACAAATGCTTAGGGTGAGTATCACTAAATTTTAATCATGATCACCAATTACTGAATCTCTGAACAAACTTCCCGGAGTCCTGGTTAAAAACAACGAGGAGAGCCCTTTACAAGATATACCTGTACTTATTTTTGGCAATCCCTAATAATAAAATAAGTCAAATGTTTTTTTTTCTCCAGATGTTCCTAGAAATAAAAGTAAATCTATAAAAAGGGAATGAACGAATTAATGAATGAATAAGAAGTTTAAAAAAAATAAAAACACAGATAAATTAAGAGATGAATAAACTGTCTGTAGGGAACTTATATTATGTAAACGATTTAGTTTGCCAGTTAAGCGGTAAAGTGAACAGAATGAAATGGTTTTTACTCACCGAGTAAGATGACCGACCATCAGACTTCGATTCTGTTTAGATTTAGAAAAAGAACAAAAACAAGAATGTTAATATAACATTATAAAAAAAGGATAATATGGTGATGACGACGACGATGGCGATTTCGATGATGATGGTATCGTGACAGTGATCCTGAATTAAGTAATTGTGATAATGATGGTGGTGGTGGTGTTGATGGCGATGGCGGTCATAGTGATGGCGGAGATGGTGATGATGATGACGATAATAAATGTAACACCAGGGTAGAGAGTGGCAACTGTAAATAAATTCCTTGCCAAAGGACACGAATGCGGGGCGGAACTCGAACCGCGAACCCTGTGATCCACAGTCCGACGATGTATCAGATTTTATCATATGATGTTTGGTGATAGCCTAGGGAGTCGCATCGTAATCAGAGAGGGGGGGGGGGGGAGCCAGGGGGCATTTTCCCATAATTTGTTTAGAAGAAAAAAATCATCGATTATACAAGAGGAAAGATCGAGACTGTCTATCAAATGCACTTCTGACATGATGGTATACAGTAAATATTTAAAGACCGTCAATACTACTGTGCCAGAAGGGATTAGACCACACAGCGAGGTCACTGACAGGTGGCTATCTCATAAACTCAGCTCTCAACTAACATAAGAAAAAGAGGATCATGGGGGACCAACAGGCACCGATTGGGGAAGTTTTCTATATAGAGGGAACAAGTAGCTACAAGTAGGACAGTGGGGCTTTAAAAGATGTAATTAACTACAAACCTATTTCTGGGTTTGGTTTGACCTCCGGGAAAACTTCAAAGATAGACCGATGTGAATAGTACGGATGGTTCCCAGGCCACTGTGCACGCTGAAGGGGAAAGCTACAAAGAAGATCATCAAGAAAGCAAGGAGATAGTCATTATAAATGTTTATAAGATGATGACGTGGATCCTAATAAAATGATTTACGTGACCTTGCATTTATTTTGCCTAACGCGTAATTTGGATAATGACCGGTCATTATCCAATGGTAATGACCGACCATTATCAAAATTATGTTATAAAACATCATTTTATAGAACAAATAAAGCAAAATCGTATCAAACAAATAATACACATCATTTTTTTCGGGCATTAGTCAAATTACCCACACTCGGTACCTTAAAAACAGTCCAAACACCCTCGGTTATCACTTCGGGGGTGTTAGACTGTTCCAAAGGTACCTGGGGCGGATACAAAAAATTGTTTTGTTTTTTATGTTTTTTTTTGGTTGCGGATAACTCTTACTAATGCCCTCACTGATGTGTATTATTTGTATATTATTATCGAGGGGTAATAATTGTCCGCTTCGTACGATTTTTTTTAGGCCTAGGCCTATTTATAATACAGTGAAACACGCCACTGGGACGCAGTCATGCAGAACAAAAGGAAATATTAAATCACGGCAGAGTACCGGTCATGAAACTAATTTGAAACACAATTATTCTTCAGTAATACAAACAAATTAAACCTACTTTAAAGTACCTATTTTCCCAATATCAATTTCCCTCAATGCTTGATGTTGTGTTTGTAATTTTCGTTTTTTGTTCGTTGTTGCTGCTATTTTAAAAATCAAAATATCAATTCTATATCACTTAAAGGTAGAGACAAGTTTTGGAAACTACCCAATTTCAAAAAAATGAAATGGAAGCTCTTATTACCAATCATGTGAAAGAATATGTTTTGACTAATACATGATGATAACAATTTTGCCGGGAAACCGCCTACTAATTGATATATTTGGTAAATTAGTTTATCTATTGGTATGTGAGAGATAAACGCAAGTGTCGCGCACGTGTGCGTAGTTCCATATACATACAGTGCTTGTAACTTAACGAAGACTGGGCCAAATTTCTTATCATTTTGATGATTCCAGAACCTTGCAGTACACACCAATACTTATATGCTATAGATGATCAACCTTTTCTTATCGATTCCACAATGTTTCTTTCACAATGCAATCGCATGACCATAACTGGCCTTTATCTTTAAATTTTATTTCGGTTATTTACTAATGTTTAGGTGAAGTCGTTAATGGGAACTTAAAGTGCTTTAGTGGAGCCTAGTTCCATTCTTTGGCAAGAATTTTTTTTGAACTTGTTAATACATATGAATGTCAAACTTGTTTGTTAAAGTTATTGAAATTCATTTCCGTTCTTATGTCATTTCCTACTTGAGCCGGTGATTCCTGTATCGAACCTATAGGCCAGAATGAACGTCATATGACGCGTTTTGACGCGTTTTTTTACAATCCTGGTTTGTAAAAACGCGTCAAAACGCGTCATATGACGCACGAAAACCACAGTTTGTCGACAAACCTCCTTTGTGGATTCGGGCCATAGGGGATATGACAATGCAGTAGTCAATGCGTTAATATTCATTGCATGTTAGCCCTAACTTGATCAAAGGAGCTCTGAATTACGATTACAATTACGAGGAGGCGCGATGGCTCAGTGAAAGAGCAGTGGTCCCGTGACTGGGAGGTCCTGGGTTCGAAACCAAGTCGATGCTCTAGTGTCTTTTTTAAGGCATTAATACAATACAATACAATAAAGTCATTTATATAGCGCTCTTAAAACTAACTGATGTTTCACTGCGCTTTACATAAAAGTTATCAAAGAATCTATTGTTGATCATGGTCAAAGAGGAGAGTTTTGAGACATTTTCTGAAGTCCCTCGGGAAGAGGTCTTAATGCCGTCGGTCCCCTGGTTGTTTACTTACACGCATATACGTGCTTTCTTAGCAGTCGGGTAAAACGAACAAACAAACAAAATACGATTCGGAAATAATAAACTTACTTGCTGAGTCTGGCCGTCAAGGGAGCTGGTAGCCTGTAAAATTGAAATAAAAATAAAAAAGAATAATATGTTAACATATAAGCTAAAGAGAGGAAAAGGCTCATTGATATAGTGCAGGTTATAAACAAAACAATTAGGCCTATCCGTGTTATTACTCCGATATAACATGTGCTAGCATGATCATGCACAGGAGTATCCTAGCGGTTCATATCCATTTACCGCACCTGGGTCGAGAGTGGCAAATGTTCATTAATGTCTTGCCGAATGACGTCATTGCTCCGTAATTTCTGATACACAGTCCAGTGACTTGCCCGCTATTAAGACCACAGCACCTCAATATCTTTGAGAACGGTTTCTATGAAAACTTCAAACCATACATGGGAATTGCTGTTCAGAGATATACGCCATTATCTTCACAATAAATTGAATGCTCTGAATCACGATAGCTCAGTCGGTAGAACAGTGGTCTCGTTATCCGGTGGCCCGGGTTCGAAACCAAGTCGATGCGCTAGTGCCCTTTGGTAAGGCATTAATCCTCATTACCAAGTCACTCGGAGAGGACCTAGAGCAGTCGGTCGTCTGGTTGCTTACTAACAAGCATGTATTGCTTTCTTAGCTGTCAGGTAAAATAACTACCACTATCACTATCACTATATTCATAATTCATATGTTTTATATTCTGCGAAATAATATTTACCTCTCATCGTTGATTCGACAGCCACTTTTTTTCAGATCGGTCACTCTGTGCGGCTGATCATACGTCGCACTGTGGAAATATATAGAGAGGTGGGGTATGAAAAATTGACCCAAGAACATAATCATTTAATCATGGAAGACATTGGTACAAACCTATTTTTACAAGCTTTGCTTTTTGTTAGTTTTCGTCACATTTCACTACAAAATAAATATATATTTCATCTTGTGAAAGCTGTTAAATAACTCGATCAATAACTAATATTGTGACATGTATTTAATTTCCTTTTGTGTGATTATGATTTACAAAGAATTGTTATATATTGTAAAAATTTGTATCATGTGAAATATGGAAAACAATAAACTAAACTAAACATTAAAACTGAACTAAAATACACGGGATGATCTGTCATTTGATGGGGAAAATAAAATCGTCACTGTGGGAACGGTTGTAATGGATTTCATTGTTATTCTTATTTTTCCACTTTTTTTTTGGGGGGGGGGGGGCTATTTGTTCGTTTAAATTCTCGCTACACCAGGGGTTGAAGTATAGAATCCTATCCGGAAAACGAACCGTGAGAGAATAAAGAATAAAACTAGAAAAAAGGAAGAGAAGAAAGTGGAAACGGGAAATATTGCAGATGTGAATGAGTTGATATTGATATTGATATTGATATCTTTATTTATACATGGTTAAAAAAGCCCAAACAGTTACAAGACTGCTTTCCATTGGGGCCGTGTGAAACAATGTGAATTAACATAAAAATGATAATGGTACATCAAATGACATATTTAAAACAAACGAGAAATAATCAAGATAAATATCTAGAAAAAATAATGATAGAATAGTACTGCCGAAAAGGTATATTCCTATGAATAACAATAATCGTGACTGTCCAAACAAGAGTACTGTGAATATACTTCCAATTAAATTAGGTAATACAAATTGTTACTAGTGAATGATTGTAATGAAAATAAACAGAAACAGCAGGAATCAAAACTTACGCCTTTGTTACACCACTCCCATAATGCATGTGACTTCGGCTAACGAAAAGATCTTGGACTCGCTGTTGCCCCTGGAAGGGATGCCCTCCAATTCCACCGTACTCCGTGAGCTTTTCTCCCCAGTACTTCCCGCCTAGTGTAGTCACCGCTTGCTGATGTTCCCTGCATGCATTGAAGACGAAAATGAAATATCAGATTTTGGCAAGACATTGATCTGCATTTGCCACACTCGACCCAGGTGATGTAAATGGGTACCTGGCAGGAAGTAATTCTTTGAAATGGTAGAGCGCCGCGATGACAGCACAGCTAAAGCCGGGGTAATAATCTCCAAGTTTGGAAGCGTTTAGTGATTGTAATAAGCGCTATATAAAACTGAGTATTATTTATTATTATTATTTTTTTAAAATTTGAAGTGTTGATTTATGAAGATGATCCATGTTTTCATGAATGTGTCGGTACCCAAGGTGGTGTAAAAGTCCTGACATTAAATAGTTAGAGGTCGGGGTATAATGGTCTTAATCAGGCCTAAACGTTTTCATCATCATCGACATGACCATCATCACCTCCTCACCATAATCATCACCACCCCTATCATTATATCACCATTATTATAGGAGGCGCGATAGCTCAGTTGGTAGAGCAGTGGTCTCGTAATCCGGCGACCCGGGTTCGAAACCAAATCGATGCGCTAGTGCCATTTGGTAGGCATTAATCCTCATTACCAGGTCTATCGGAGAGGACCTAAAGCCGTCGGTCTTCTGGTCGCTTACTAACAAGCATTTAAGCTTTCTTAGCAGTCAGGTAAAATAACAACCACCACTACGTGCATAATCACCTTTACAACTATCACTGTCATCATCACCATCATCATTACCATCATCACCAACCTCATCAGGGTCTTCACCATCATTATCACCACCATCACCATCAACATTATCAAAATCAACTTTAAAACTATCATCATCACCATCATCACCATTAACATCTCCATCACTATTATCATTACAATCATCACCACCATCCTCATCAATGTCACCAACATCATCATTATTACTATCACCATCATCACCACCATCATCATTATAATTATCTTCACAACTACCACCATCCTCATCACTACCATCCTCATAACACTTACCCTAACCCCAATACACCGACATCCTCATCACTACCACCAACATCATCATAATCATCATCAATGATCATCACTATTACTATCACTATCATAATCGCCATCATTATTATAATCATCTTCACAACTATCATCATCATAATCATAATCACCATCATCATTATAATCATCATCATCATCGTTAACATTGATATCACCATCATCATCACCATCACTATTATCATTATCCTCATCACCACCACGACCAATCATCACCGCCGATATCTGTTTGAAGTTCAACTGTTTGCCCCTGCACTTCGTGACCATTATTGATGTGCCTCGATCACCTAGGCCATTCTCTGTCATATTGAAGCAAAGTCAAGCTAGTAACACGAGCAAAGTAGTCGCTATCAATGTCACCAACGTGTGTATCGTTTTTTTTTTTTTTTTTTTTTTACAGACTTGTATCAATCAGATATGATTATTTACGTCTGGGGACCGACCTTTAAACGTCACCATCCGAAAGACGTGGCTCAGTTTCGAACCTGCGTCCTCGCTTGAATCAGTTTGTAACTTCCACTGTTAGCTGGATTACAGGCGCACGCCACAACGCCTAGTTTTGTTAATCTTATGTTATTAATCATGTGAAATTTAGACAAATTAATCGTGAACAAAATCAGAATAAAAATGCAAAGTTTACCATTTTCTTCGCTGCATTGCCTGGATAGTCTCCAACATCGTCATGGACGCCATGGTGTGAGAAAAGTGCAATAATTTCACTAAGATTGCCAACAGACGACAAAGAAATCCTCCCTATAAGCCATCAAAAACTTGCGTTTATCCCCATCAGCGTTCTCGTGTTATTATGTTTCTGACGGAGGACATACAGTCCTATGAGGTCGAAATCAGTAACAATGTCACCCCTAAAACCACAGCTCAAATCGGCAACACATCGAGTCGTAATTTTGACGAAATTAGCGAGCATAACTTCTAAAGATAACAGTTTCCTTTGAGCAGCTAATCACATTCAATGAGAGTGAAAGACGCGTTCTTGCTCCAAACTCATGCAACGTGACAGTTAGATCTTTATATAATATTAAATGGGAATGAACTACTTCCCCCCAAGAACGTGTATGAATGGATTCCAGAGATATTATCGTCTGTCCTTGGCTCAACATAGTACAGAGAAATATGTCATTAACCAGAAACGAAGTTTAGCTCAGGATGATTGCGAGACCATTCCAAACTTTGATCATCATTTTCCCAACATCATTACCAAAGGATGACGGTAAAATGGATGACGTCTTTGATTCAGATACAGAGCAAGAGTTATTGATGACTGTCCTTCTGTACAATTAAAAAAGATCCAGAGTCGGGTTGGATTAAGGGAAAGAGAGAGAGAGAGATCGAAAAAATATTGACGAATTTCTTTTGTCAAAAGAATAAGAAATAAAGTAAATCGATACTGTCCAGTCATCTGGGCAGCCCCTTTTTGTTTAATGCAGCACTGAAATATCGATCAAAAGCTAGCTTACTTTCAAAACCAAGACATATTGGGGTTTTCAAATAAAGTTTTGATATCTCTATTGAAAACATTATTAATGTCACTTGTGAGTAAAGCTAACCATGGAAGCGAATCATCAGAGAAGCGATCATATTAGTTAGGTTTTGGGAGTTTTTGTTTCCACTAGATACATTAGCACGATAAGATTCAATGAGTTTAAAAAAAAAAAATACTTTTAGGTCTTGAATGAGACTCTGAGCATCGTGACGACACGCCCTTTCTATCACGACGCCAAAATTTCACTGAAACTCACGAGGAGTGCCACTGCAATATGCATCATACAGAGTACATAATTGCAATGTTTTTTCATCACCTAATGCAGTGTCGCACTGCGTGAAATCGAATCACTTTTCACTTCAAACCGCCTATACTCTATAATATGGACGAACTTTTTGCTGTTACGTGTATGTTATTGTTAAATGAAAATAAGGCTAATCCTTTGTCATTACTTTTAATAATCGCAACTAATATGGTTGAGTAGTGGATTATATTCAAAAATGCAAAAATGCCAAAGGAAGATCTTAGAAGGATGAGATACTATAAATAGGCCTATTTGTGAACGGTTGTGGACAATGGCGAAGAGGTTTGACCACAGGTGCTAAATAAATATGACAAACATCAATTAGAGGTAAATAGAAAATAAAAAGAAGCGGAAGAAGAAAGAGAAGAAGGAGAAGGAGAAGAAGAAGAAGAAAAGGTAAACAAAAAAAAAAGGAGGAAGAAAAGAAACAAGAAAAAGGAAACAAAAAGAAGAAGAAAAAGAAAAACAAGAAGGAAAAGTAGATGATGAAGAAGAAGAAGAAGAAGGAAAAAGGGATATGATGGAGAAAGGTGTGTGTTTGTGTGTGTGAGCGAGAGAGAGAGAGAGAGGGGTCAGAGGTGGAGTTTTTAACTTTTAATACCGTGTAATATACAATCATGTACGTTCCTTTGTTGAGCTGAATGCAATAATAATTGTCATGAATAGAAGATAACTACGCAGGGGAGCACTGGAACTTTCAAGCTTTTTGTCCCTACCACCACCCCCATTTCTTTTACCCAACACAAATTTATCAGGGCCCTTAAAAATGGCTTCTTAAATATGAGTGATATAAATTTGAGCTGCGCCTGCACCCTCCCCCCCCCCCATCAGCTCAACGATGGAACGATATTTTAAAGAGAGAAAGAGAGAGAGAGAGAGAGAGAGAGAGAGAGAGGGGGAGATATATAGAGAGAGGGGGAGAGAAAGAGATATAGAGAGGGGGAGAGGGAGAGAGATAGGGCGAGAAAGGAGTGGGTCAGGCTCGGGTAGAAACAGATATAATTGAACACGGTAGATTGTGGTTCTTCAGTACCTCTTCTCAGCAGTGATTACGGGGGTATTTTGAATCTATAACCTTGCCCCTCCTTCGATTCATTAAACCACAGGTCCACAAACCGCACCCGAGACCACATCGGATAGCGTCGATACCAAAGTTTGACAATCCAGGCTGGGCTGTCACATCTCCTCCACTACCCCCAACGTACACTGTACACTACTTAACACAAAGATGGGACTTCCCACCACTCTTAATCCAAACTCAATGGTCGCCCAGTAACGACCCAAGCTTACCGTACGCTAATCCGCCACTGGAGCTGTGGTGCAATCGGAGTACTTTGTACAGGTAAACAATGCATATCACGCTATTTTCCTCTCTTTGCCAAGTAGTTGCTTATTCTTTGACTCTTGTCCATCGAGAAGCTAGAACAATCGCATTAAAATAGTATTCGCGTGGTAAAGCAAGCGAGTCCCATACACAACAACACAATTTCTTCATAAGTGGCACAACTATACATATTCTTGCAAAGACAGCATTTCAACATTATTGTAATTCATCGAGATATTTATTCATCTTTCCTTGGTATGACTATGAGAAGTTTGTGAGGATTTTACAACTGCAAGCTCGGCATGGGACGTTGAGGACTTAGACGAAAGTTTCGCGATTTTCCAGACTCGTGCCCATTCTATCAGTATCTGTTTATCATTCGTCTCGATTCCAGTCAGTGTAATCTTCTTCCCTACCACTTCAAAGAGATCACAAACGTGGTATGTATTTGCCTTTTTTCTAATTGCGTTCACCTTGATTCCTGTCCACTGAGTTACAATATCCCAAACAGTTCGGCTGTTAACATGACTGTAATTATATACACCCCAACATAGTCTTAAAAGACTGTTAGGGTTTAACTGAATTTCCAAAAATATCCTCTACAGATTACGAAATCATATATCATTTATAATTTCCGACCGAAATACTAAGTCGATTTCCTTTGGGAAATTGAACTGCTACACAATTAAGATTAAAGTGTTTTATTTTAATTTTATTAGAATATTCATTAGGCTTAATATCTGGAAACAATTTCTGTTCCTATGCGTGCATTCTTTCGAGACAATCGAAACGGAGGATATATGTTTATATCTGAACAATTTGTTGGATGATGAAACTCTTCTCATAAAATCGTCCTTCGATAAACATTAATAATGTCGGAGACGTGATTAATAAGTTTTTCTCAGAGACAAATCTTAATGTCAGTGTATTCGTATACTATCAGCAGCTTTTGTCAGTGAATTATTCGTTTATAAACAGCCTCTCATGACACTCTTGAAACTGTATATTTAGACTATTTCTTTTTCTAGGAAGGGACAGGGAGGGACATGCACTTACAAATCTGGACTCCCAAGTATTTTACATTATTGTCTCTTTCACATAATAAAGTAAATGAGACGAAACAAGCAACAAACTTGGGCAAGAGTTCCATATTATGCCCCCCTACTAAAATTGGAAGAAAAAAATATAGATATGTTTCAGAGTGGTATACCTAATAATAATAATGATATATAAAACATGGGAAACTAGGGTTAGGGTACTAGGGTTAGAATTAGACAGTGAGAGATAGAAAGAAAGTGTAATAATATTTAGCAGGGGGTAAATTATGAAACTCTTCCCAAACTTGCTCAAAAATAAATGGATTATCAATTATTCATTTATTTGTAATACATGCATTACACACTAATGATTTGAGTATGATAACCACACGACTAGTGTGTCGGACGTACAATCTAACGATGGCTTGAGTTTTACTATTGTTTTTGACTTAGTTGTTTACTAAGATATAAGGGGTGTATTGATCAATGACAATGTTCCTGCTCGATGAACTTTGCCCTGGAACTGAAGCTAATATTGACCTTTGACCTCTGATAGAGTATAGACCGTCACCGTGACTGTGATGACGCCAAGCAGGGGGTCGTGAACATGTTCGATGAGAACATCTTCACAACCATGGCTGTTCCTGTCACTGACGAACGAGCCTTGTTTCTTTTCTCTTCAAGAAAAAGTTGGAAACACTAAAACTGACATTACACTGCAATGACAACTCGGTTCATTTTATAGTTTTACACAAAATATATATCTTGATTCGACATAAATAGTTGGGCATTAAATTGCCAAGGCTACCGTTGGTGGGAAATATAATTACCATCATGTTAGGGCATATTCTTTTTCATTGTTTTGCTCAATAGTGTTTATGTAGAGTGTACGAGAGATAAACAGTGCTCTATTATACAAGCCTAATCATTTTCTCGTCAAGAGCCCCCCCCCCCCTCCCCCCCCCCCCCCTCCCCCCCCCCCCCCTCACCAAAGAGTGGGCCACAAACTAACCGAGTCCCTACAGCACACCACACACAATTTATAAGGGCATTTATGGGCAGGGGCAGTTGACATCCATAAATAATGTCGAAATTATTATTGTGCCTTCTCTACTTCGATTAATGCATACCCAACCCCACCTCTCCCTTGTCAATACATGGCAAATTTACAATCAGGAAAGTACATGTATTTCACCTTTTCAAAGAGTAGTCACAATGGTTTAAAGAAACGAATGAATGAGATTGACAGACCATGAAAGACTAGTCAATTCATTAAAGTGTATCATGGGATTGAAGGCTCCTTATGCTTAAATGGATCCTTTAAAGGTACTATGTCCCTTTTGCAGCCAACCTCAAATGCTGTAGAACTTTGCAGGAATTATGAATATGTCATGTATGTCCTATCTTTGAAATTTAAACGTTAGCAGTGTCCTCATATTCAAATTATGCAAGGAAACCCGTTTACTTGCTAGACTTCACTGTCAGACACTATTGAGTGACTGATTGGCTTTTTTTCTTCTTTGGTAATAACATACATTAATTGAGTTTTAAAGGGTTCATGAGCATTTGTCTACATCAATAACCCACTTTTTGTGATGGCCAAGATTAAGCTGATTGAATCTTTGCGCAGCATAAAACGTATGACCATTCGGTACAATATTGTCTGAAAATCAAGACTATTAATTTTGGGCTCTATAGCCCTAAAGTTGATTTGACAACTAATAGTCGTTATTTTCCCACTTGAAGACATTTTCAAGCCCCACCTTTTTTAGGGAAGTTCTAATTAGTATTATCTTTCAAATGCAGTTGGAATTTAACTTTTTCATTTTTTTGGCCTGCAAAAGAGACATAGTACTCTAAAAAAAAAAGGCCGGGCTATTTGAGGTCTTAATACGGCCGGGGGCAATTATGCCCCCACCCCCTAAGATCTTGGCCGGGAAACAGCCGGTCGCCGCGAAAACGTCAACGCAAAACGTCAACAATTTAAGTGTATAGAATACTGTGGTAAATTGAATTTTTTGGAAAATTCACTTCACTGAAATAATTTATGCAAATAAGTTCATAACATTTCTTATTACCTCTTTTTAGGAAAAATGACATTTCCATATGTTTTTTACACAAAAACACGAAAATTAGCGATTTTCGGGATGACATGCAAAGACAAAAGGTCACGTGACTTTGTAACTGTACGTCCGATTTTCAATAAGATGCGCAAGACTCGAAAGAAAAAAAGTCAGCGAGCGGCGGGGCACCATCCATATGCGTTCCCGAATAATCCAAAAAATCGCGGAGGGGGGGGGGGGCATAATGCCCCCCCCCCCCGGCTCTATACAGGGTAAAGGAAACCTCTTCCCTGAAAAATAATAAATAGGTAAGAGTACTCTGAAAATGTGATGTGTTCCTGCCGTTTGATGTATACAATATTCTTCATGAAAGTGTTCAAGAGATATAACATGAAGATATTCTTGGTATGTAATGCATTTTAGCATGAAATGGGCGTGACCATTTTCATGAAAATGTGACGTACCAGGCGAAGTTGTTCGTGTATCATGCATCAAGCTTTAATATTTGGAACGACTTTTTAGTTCAATAACGAAACCTTTACTTTTCAATGAGGAAAATCATAGCTGAGAAGGTAAAAATATATATGTTGCTGAAAAATATAAAAAAAGGCATTTATTTTAAAATACTAAAATAAACCAGTTGACAAATATAATCCAACTGTGCGTAGAAAAGCTGTTGTGCGTAGAAAACCCATGTTGTGCTGATAAACTACATCATTCTTGCTTAATGCCTCTCTCATACACTTTGGTGGGTGATCTTGTCGATTACTGGGCAATAATACAACAAATCTCTCAGAATAAATGATTTTTTGGGGTGAGGTTTTCTTGCCTCATTCATACCCAGGCGCGGATCCAGGGTTTCTTAGGGGGGGGGGGGGCCCAAATTTGAAATTTTGCGAGCCAAATATTGGTACGTAATGGTGACCAGCAGTGACGTAATGGGGGGGGGGGGTGGGTGCGAGTTTCCCCTACCCTCCTCCGCGAAGCGCGGAAGCTTTTACGTTTCATTAAATCATTAGAGAAAGAAGACGATTCGTTGTACCGTTATCGACTCTTAATCCTCGTCTAAATTCAGTTCCCCCCTCCCGCGTGAAGCGCGGGAGCTTTTACATTTCATTAAATCATTAGAGAAAGAAGACGATTCGTTGTACCGTTCTCGACTCTTAATCCTTGTCTAAATTTAGTTCCCCCCCCCCCCCTCCCGCGCGAAGCGCGGAAGCTTCGACGTTTCATTAAATTATTAGAGAAAGAAGACGATTCGTTCCCGTTCACAAAAATAATCCTCGTCTGAATTCTGTTTTCCCCCTCCTGCGCAAAGCGCGGAAGCTTTTACGTTTCATTAAATCATTAGAGAAAGAAGACGATTCGTTGTACCGTTCCCAAGATAATCCTCATCCAAAGTCTGTTTCGCCCCTCCCGCGCGAAGCGCGAAAGCTTTTACATTTCATTAAATCATCAGAGAAAGAAGACGATTCGTTGTACCGTTCTCGACTCAATCGTTGTCTTAATTCAGTTTCCCCTCCCCCTCCCGCGCGAAGCGCGGAAGCTTCGACGTATCAATAAATCATTAGAGAAAGAAGACGATTCGTTGTACCGTTCTCGAAAATAATCCTCGTCTGAATTTAGCTTCCCCCTCCTCCCGCGCGAAGCGCGGAAGCTTTTACGTTTCATTAAATCATTAGAGCAAGAAGATGATTTGTTGTACCGTTCTCGACTCTTAATCCTTGTCTCAATTCAGCCCCCCCCCCTTCTGGGCGAAGCGCGGAAGCTTTAACATTTCATTAAATCATTAGTGAAAGGAAACTATTCGTTGTACCGTTCTCGACTCAATCCTTGTCTTAATTCAGTCCCCCCCCCCCCCCCCCCCCCACTCCCGCGCGAAGCGCGGAAGCTTTGACGTTTCATTAAACTATTAGAGAAAGAAGACGATTCGTTGTACTGTTCTCGAAAATACTTCTCGTCTGAATTTAGTTTCCCCCCTCCCTCCCGCGCGAAGCGCGGAAGCTTTTAAGTTTCATTAAATCATTAGAGGAAAAAGATGCTTCGTTGTACCGTCAACGACTCTTAATCCTTGTCTCAATTCAGTTTCCCATCTCCCCCGCGTGAAGCGCGGAAGCTTTTACGTTTCATTAAGTCATTAGAGCAAGAAGATGATTTGTTGTACCGTTCTCGACTCTTAATCCTTGTCTCAATTCAGCCCCCACCCCCTTCTGGGCGAAGCGCGGAAGCTTTAACATTTCATTAAATCATTAGTGAAAGAAAACTATTCGTTGTACCGTTCTCGACTCAATCCTTGTCTTCATTCAGTTTCCCCTCCCCCTCCCGCGCGAAGCGCGGAAGCTTTGACGTTTCATTAAACTATTAGAGAAAGAAGACGATTCGTTGTACTGTTCTCGAAAATACTCCTCGTCTGAATTTAGTTTCCCCCCTCCCTCCCGCGCAAAGCGCGGAAGCTTTTAAGTTTCATTAAATCATTAGAGAAAAAAGATGATTCGTTGTACCGTCAACGACTCTTAATCCTTGTCTAAATTCAGTTTCCCATCTCCCCCGCGAAGCGCGGAAGCTTTTACGTTTCATTAATTCATTAGGGAAAGAAGATGATTTGTTGTACCGTTCTCGACTCTTAATCCTTTTCTTAATTCAACCCCCCCCCCCCCCCCTCCTGCGCGAATCGCGGAAGCTTTTACGTTTCATTAAATCATTAGAGAAAGAAGATGTTTAATTGTACCGTTATCGACTCTTAATCCTTGTCTGAATTTCAAAAAAAATCTTTGTCTACTCCCTTTTCTTCCTACGTCCTCTTCCTTTTTTCTCCTCTCTTTTTTGGCCGGCGTTTTTTAGGGGACCACCCCCAACGCCCCCCCCCCCTGGCTTCGCGCCTGCGGTCAGATAATCATTTGTTGATACCTTGTCCGCCCCCGTAAGGCAATAATTTACGGTCAGATTAGCATTCAGGGGTCCGCCTTAGGGCCCTATGCGGGGTCCAGGGGGCAGAGCCCCGGAAGCTCAAGGGATTTAGGCACTCAATTACGGTCAGATGAGTATCAAGGGGCCCGCCTTAGGGCCCTTGGTTGGGTCCAGGTGGCGGAGCCCCGGAAGCTCAAGGGTTTTAGGCATTAAATTAGCGTCAGATGAGCATCTAAGGGCCCGCCTTAGGGCCTTAGGTGGAATCCAGGGGGCAGAGCCCTCGGGGTTTTAGGCATGTAATCACGGTCAGATGAGCATATTTTGATACCTTATTATTTTGTGACACTGGCAGTTAACTATTTTTTTCTTTCTTGCTCTCTTTCTTTCTATTTCTCTTTAATATACTTTTTCAAAAAAAGTGGGGGGGGGGGGGGGGGAGGGGGGCTCGAGGCTTCCGATCCCCGCCGTTCCGCGGGCCCTAACATGTAGGCATCTCAAGAAGCATTTTCCTGCCTGGCTGTAAATTTAGGAATTTGTCATTTTCCAACAAACTCATAAAAAAGTATAATTTACTTAAAAGTGAGGAAAAATCTCTGAAAATTATGTCATTTCAGCATTATTTGTAAACCAACGTTATGGAATTAGAAATAAACCACGTTTGAATTTTATTTCCCCCTCCCCCCCGCCCCACCCCCCCCCCCCCGATCCACAACTTGTTGGCGGGAAAATTGCAACTGATATCCCCCTTCTTTTCTTTTCTTCTTCCTCTTTTTTCCTTCCCTTTATCTCCTATTTTCCTATTTTTCTTTCCCTTTCCTTCCTTCTCTTTTATTTTTTGATTGGGGGGGGGGGGGAGGTAACAGCCTGGGAGGCAAGGCCCTTCGATCTCCTTCTTCCCTCTTTTCTTTTCTTCTTCCTCTTCTTTCTTTCCCTTTCTCTCCTCTTTCCTTTCCCTTCTTTTCCTTCTCTCTCTCTTTTTTTTTTTTTTTTTTTTTTTGCGGGGGGGGGGGGGGCCAAGGCCCGCTCGGCCCCCCCCCCTGGATCCGCGCCTGTTCATACCGACAAACCGCCCTGAAGTCAAAGCAACAGATATTACAAAATCCTCGCCTTAACAAAAAAATACATAAATATATGGATACTTTTTTTCCGTCTCAATCTGGGCCCTGATTCATAATTATTTGTATTAATAAAAATTGTGTTCACAGCCAATCAGATGCAGCGATTTCAGTAACTTATAATAGTTATGGTAACTTGTTAATGATAACAACTCTCATGAAACAGGACCCTGGACCCCATTTCACAAAACTTGTCATCAGTGACAATGACAGTTTTTGTTATAAACTGTTGAAATCCTTGCTTCTGATTGGTTATCAGCAGATTTGTCACTGATTTTTGTCATTTGTCATTGTAAAGGCTTTGTGAAACGGGTCCCTGGTGTCAGTCTCGTCAATGTGACTGGGATATATTGAAATTGTAACCTGAAGATATTTTCATCTTTGATAATTATCAATCTATAATAATTTTGTGTTTGTTTGTCTCCTGACTTTGCAGACGTCATCGCAATTATGCCACTATCAACGCTAGAGCTCAGGCCGAAAATCGACTACAGCCAGAACACGTATGGCGACAAGAAATACAACGTAATGCACCTCATCAGCCTTTACAACCAAGACCCCTCCAACTTGCCATGGCAACAATCAAATGGGCGGACCCAAATCACCCAAGTTCACAGCATCAAGCTTCCCACCTTGAACTCTCAGGGCTTCGCCAATCAGAGCGGGTCTTTCTACGCGTCATCGTCGCAGCCACGCCTTAATCTGCCGAGCGTTGGGCGTGGCATGGCCCACAGTACGCTGGTGCCGTTTTCTTCGTACGGCAAACCGACGTGTGGGTATTTCTTTACCAGAACGACGGAGAATCGAAAAATGAGGACGGGGATTCCCCCTAAGTTTGGGTACCTGAACGTAACCGCGCCGCGGATGCGTTAACTCTGACATTCTAAACACGCTAACCAGGCCAGGGCCAATGACATTTAAAGACACTTTTGACTTTGATCAAGTTGAACTTTGACATATCATCAACGAGCTAAATTGATATGGGAAAAGAAATAAGACGGTTTACTATAAAGTCTCATTCTATGCATAATCTTGAAATCTTAGTGACAAGCTTGTTCACTGCTTGCCCGATGTAGCAACGAATCAATGAAGAATTTAAGGTGGTTAGTATCACAGAGGTGCTAACGATGAAATTTATGTTTGTAACGGGGCCTATGGGAAGAAAAAACATACAGACAAAGTACATAATATATGTCTGACCAACGATGTTTGGTTAATATCATATGACTCTGTTATAAATTTTGTTTTCCTTATTTGGAAATTCAGTGTCGTCTTGTTCCTCTTTGATATATACATGTACATGTACCTGCTAAAATGACATCCAATGATGTAGGGAATTTAAAAATAATTAGGGTAAAACCATAAAAAAAACGGATTAAACTGAGACCACCTTGCTGTTCCAAAGCGTATTTTGTTTAGATGAATTTCTCGGAGGGGGGGGGGGGGGGGTAACTGACCCCCTCCCCCAGCCTTACTATGATAATAATTGAATTTCAATAGAGGCGTGATCGGAAGCATCTCAAGAACATTGACAATCATGAGATTTTGTTATTTCATGATGATCTAAACATTTTAATGTCCATTTGAGTGATGAAACTTCTAAATTGGCATTGTCTGATTAATAAATTCGTTTATATTTCATTTAACAACTACTGCATTCTTACTATTTAGAACAGTTTTGAGCGTAAAGTGGTTCATTTTTTTTGTAGGTATAGCAGGCTACAGCGTATGCCAAATTTTCATTTCTAGCTAGTTGCTTTTAGTTTTCTTGTACATAGATAATGTCGGTGATTGGTATGTCAAAAAACATGATTTTTGTATATAATATTTGAATAAACTTTTTACATGATAGTTGACGTTCTTATTGATTCATACTTTTAATTGACATGGAAATGATATTAATTCATGGAACTACTTATTAGCTAGTCATTCTAATTTCGATAGTGCGCCATCATGCTCTCGGAAGAGGTGGACAAAATTGGGTGAGAGAGAGGGGGGGGGGGGGGGGGTAATGCCCGTCCCCCACCCCATCCCATAGTGGCATACCTATTGATTCATACTTTTAATTGGGTGTGAAAGAGAGAGAGAGAGAGAGAGAGGGCGGGATATACGTCCCCCCATCCAACCCTATAGTCGCATACTGCTTACTAGACTAGTCGATTTTTTTTATAAAATTGCTCCTTGGTCTTTTGAAGGAACTAACGCTTCCTTTTTGGCCTAGATCAATAAAATTGCTCTACACAATATTATGTTCAGAATTAAGAACATTCCAATAAAATGCAAATAAAAAAATGCAAAAATATAACTATAATGATACCTGTAAATCGACAAATTCATAAAAAAAACCGTACAAATCATTAATTAAGTACACGTATAAACATGGAAATAGATAAATGAATGATTCCTCACGCAATACTATGATGTGTTTCCTTTGGTTCTTGGTAAGGTCCGAACAGATCGGTGGACTGCACCGTCCGGGAGACTAGGGCGGTGAACATAGGAGGGCCTGGTGGGTCCCAGGTTCGAACTTCAGCTGGTACAGAAAGCATCTTTTATGATGGTCAAAAATTCCTTTCCTTTCAAATCGTTATCAATTAATGTTACTTCAGTGAACTGAAGGTCAAAATGCCGTTGCAATTCATGTGTTTTCGTTATTGTACAGTTTGCTGCTTTTTGCCCCCGGTGTTTAAATTTGTTTTGTCATCATTTCGTTAATTTTGGACGACTGCCTATAAAATGATTGTGACGTCATATTGTTGCGCGAGCCGTTCAGTGCTAGGTAACAAAACTACTTAGAGCGCATCCATTGATTTTGCATAAATTAGCTGTATGCGCTAGTGACGTCAACAATGCCTTATCCTAAAGCGCATGCACGCGCCTGATCTATTTTTGAGACAGGGGTGGGGGCTTTGCGATTTTTTGTAGAATTTGTGTAAAGGTTTTAAATGATCGAGCTTTACAAGTTAAGATCTCTGTTGCATTCTCCTTTGTGAAATAACAATTAAAAGAAACTTTCAATCTTAAAAGTTAACAGGGTGGGTTAACAAAATAATGATAATAAAGATGATTTTGATCATCATAATAAAGATAATAACAATAAAGTTATTAGTTATGATTAAAATAATAATAATTATGAATATGATACTAATAATGATGATAATGAATAGTAACAACCATATTTCAATGAGAAAGAAAAAATGATAATAATGATAATACAATATTTTTTTCATCAGCCCCTTTGAATATGAAAAGTTAAAGGACAAAGGTTAGGAAATTCAAGATTTTTTGGGGAAAAGTTCATTGTGATTAGTATGATTAATAATGTCCGTTTCCATTATAAACTATTATTATCACGTACAGGTTAGAGCTTTCTGTGTTCCCAATCTTAAATTATGATTATAATATATAAATCACTAAAAATATTACAATAGTCGAGTTTATATTTGAGATTCTTTTTTTTACTTCAGAAGATATTATGTTAAAAAGGTTATTTTCTTTGTGCTAGTTGTAGCTGAAAATAAGGTGTCACATCATCAATAAATGGAATTTGTTGTAATAATTTGGACAAATGTATTTATCATCAAAATAATAGGCTTTTAACTATAAAAGCTTTTTGTGACGCAGGAAATAAAAATAATTTCAGCTATGAACATGTATTACAAAGAAAAGAAGGTCTGGTGGGGGCGCTATAACGATAACAAATAAACGAGCTCCCATTTGTCGGCTCAACAGGTCCGAGTGGCATGAAAGAGATTTACATCTCTTGAATGAATATTGATTTTGATTGTTATTTTAGTTGTAATGCCCTCTTTTTGTTTTTTTTTGTTTGTTCTATCAAAAAAGCATTGTGCATGTGCATCTTTTAAGAGATGCGTATTGTTATACTTAATATCAATTCCGGTTTAAAGGGGTATTTTTAAAGGAAAATATCAAGTGGGCAGGTTATAAGGAGCTCAAAAAATGGCGATGGAGCGGGCTGTCGAATACGTTTTTCATCTCCCCCCCCCTCCAAAATAATGTAGGCCTACATGCTTTACTGGGTTATACTATGGATATTTGACTTTTGCTCATTCTTCGTTCACTTTTTGTTTGTTACTCTAACATTTTTTTCTTTTTCAAATTAAATTGCCGTCTATCGATATTTTTGGGTCCGTTTTTGTTTTGCATAACGCACAGGTTTTTTTTTTTTAAATATCGCCGACAAGCAATGGTGATGATAATAGTGATGACGACGACGATCTCTCTCTCTCTAAACAAAAAAGAGTGATCACGAACGTCATCCTCAGGAGAGTGAAAATGTAGTGAACATTCACTCTTTTCTTCTTAGAGAGCACTCTGAAATCAATCGATATTCACTCCTAAACAAGCGATCATGGACGTCACTCACAAGAAAATGAAAATAGAGTGAAAATTCACTTTTTTTTGAGAGAGATGATGATACTACTTCAACTACTGCTGCTGCGGCTACTACTACTACTTCTAATATTGATAATACATGTAGGTCTAATAATAATAGTGATAATTATAATAATAATAGCAATACTAATTTTTAATATCGGTGGTGAACGCATGATAATACACGAATAAAATAAATAAACAATGTAAATGTCTATTTCCAAATTCGCATCAAAATAAAAGAGCGTTTCCCCCCTCCACAACTGAATTCCCCTTCCCTGTCCCCACTGAACCCCCCCCCCCCTCCCTTGAATGGAAGAGGAATATAGGTCAATCGAAGAAAAAAAATTTGTCGATCCAACAAAAATATATAGTCATAATAATATTCAATATTTGTACGATTATTATTATGATTAAATGATTATGAAATGTTATTTCCCGACTCTCAGATATCAAATTGGTATCAATTTAGATTGGACGCATCATGCAGTTACCTTCCTCACAATGCATTAACAATGCAAACATGTAACATTCGGCCTGCGCAAATGTTTGCGATTATGTTTAAAGCGTTCTTTATTCAAATGAAAATTACCCCCTACAGAATAAATAGAATAAGCCCAGTCATGCATAATAAGTTAGTAACGGTACGCTCTCAGGCTAGCAACAAAGGGCATCGCACTTTACTAGCTTATCTTTAAGTCGCACAGGCTTTGAACAAATTAAAAGTTACACGTCACTAATAAGCTGTTCGTTAAATAAAGCATTAATAATTATATGAGATTGATGTGGTTTGATTATTATACTTAATATCGATTGTATTTTGATCCAAAGTGCGTTAAACCAGTAAATGGCTCACATATTCTTAACAATAGTTTGACACAGGGTCTGCGAATCGACACTAGAGAAGCTATTGTGCGCATGTCTTTTGTGTCTGGTGTTGCACGCGTCACATAGCACAGGAGCGAAGCAAATGTCGGAAGTCAACAAAAGACATGTTTCATTACTACATGTACATTAGATTAAGAGTAGCAAGAAAAAATAGCAATAAAAACAAAAACAATTATAAAGACAGATAATATTAAGCGGAAATTCACAAAGAAAAGTTGACAGAGTATCTTCGTTGGTGACTTGAATTATTTTGGTAAAAAAAGTGACTGAATTCGACTTGACTTCGAGCAGTTTTCAACGATTTGGAGGAGAGATTAGTTGAGTTTACTTTCCCTCGTTTGCTTCACCATCTTGCGCACACACCGCCGCCATCACCATGCCTAACTCCGGCTTCCAGGGGCAGATCAACCAATCCTTCTACGGGACCCACAAGGCACACCTGGTTCCCCTGGGAGACCAGTATGTCTCGGGCAACCTGCCCAATCCTGCATTTTGGAAGAGGTTTATTCGGGACCCCGTCTCGAGTATTGAAAATCCTAGTGGTACGAGGGTCCTCACAACGACAGAAGTACTCGCCCCAGTCAGGCCGAGCAACAACTGCGCCGCGAACCTCTCTAAAAACGACAGGTAGGAAATTTGTTTAATTTTGTATTCGCCCCCTCCCCAAAATGTTATAATAAATACGACACAATTATGAATACTATTCATGGTTAAGAAGTAATCTTCAGTACTATTTCAAAATGTGTGGTAATGCTACCCCCATCTTTTTCTCCTCCCCCCCCCCCCCCCCCGATAACTTTCACTTTACCTCGACCGACAATCGTCATATTTCAAAAACTTGAAAATCAGGTACAGGTTTTATCACTTTTAGAGCTATACAAACTTAAGTATTTAATAATAAAATAATAGTAATAAATACTCATAAAGTGCACTTACATGACTTACTCAAGGCGCTATACAAAACAAAATACACAAATCTCTCTCCAGTATTTTAACAACATGATATCATTAGTAACTCTGAGTAAATAAAACCGTTTTAACATGTTTCTGAAAGGTTTCTAGGCATTGAATTTTACGAATGGCACTTGTTCCAGAAGATTGGTGCAACATGCACAAATGCATGAACATAAAATTATATGTAATCAACTTATAATCATCCTTTTAAAAAAGCTTCAACTGAAGGAATAAAAATCAAACAGAGAACAGATAAGGTTTCAGTTACTTTACCACCAAAAGTAGGCAAGAATACATGATAAAACTGTTTGATCAAACCAAAGAGATATCTCTTTGATCACACCTTGAAACCTAAATTCTCCTTCATGCAAAGACATTCTGTGGAAGGACTTGGTAAGAATACATGATAAAACTGTTTGATCAAACCAAAGAGATATCTCTTTGATCACACCTTGAAACCTAAATTCTCCTTCATGCAAAGACATTCTGTGGAAGGACTTGGTACTTGTTTTACAAGTTAAGTTTTTCCTTCTCCTTGTCAATGGGAAACAAACAAAGCTGCTTGGCATTCGAGCAAATCGATACAATTGTTTGTGTAAATGACACCATTCTTGTCGACATTGAAGCAAAGTCAATGGACAATCAATATCAATCGCATTGACCTCAAGGTCAAAAGTCAGACAATTGATTAAATATTAGCAAAACAATGGACAAATCAACCAATAGGCACCTGTATCTTTAGTTTTGTTTGAACAATGAGAGTATCGTTATGAGTTACTGACAACCATATTAGCCATGTTTTCGCGGGGGGGGGGGGGGGGGGGTTGGCTGGGAACAGGACTTACAGGAGATATAATATTCTTATAAGGATTTGCTGACGTCTATTTATTTGTCTTAGATGCTAGTTTGTTACCTTTCATCTCGATTTAAAACTCATTTGATAGGTTTGAAATACTTCGATCTTGGAGTTCAAAGTTGATACAGCTATTAATAATTTTTTTTTTTTTTAACTGAACAACATTATTCTTTAATCTTTCATCTTAATCTTTCATATTCTTCTTCTCCATCTTCCCGTTTCCTTCCTTACTCATACATAGGGCAACGGCAAATACACTACCACGACTTCATACGTCATCAACCCGGACAACCAATGAGGGATCAGACCACGCCCCTCTCCGTCCTCAAATTCCATCCTCCGCTCGGGGACGCTTCCGTGACGCGCACATTCCGTTGGTCGCGCTCAACTCGCTCGCTCCTTTCGCAACGACCTACAAACCAACATGCGGTTATTTCTTTTCGAGGTGCACTGACAACAAAAAGAAACAGATGGGAATCCCCTTTACGGATCTGGTGAAATACCGCTACTATGTGAAATAAGGATTGCAATATAGGACATTTACATCAAAGTGACTTTTATGAAAAGCTATTGTATATAATTTGGAATCAAACGTAGACGTCAAGTTGCTTTGGGACTGTCTGTCTTCCTTCGTTGTGTCTTTCATGGATGACGCAATATTATTGTGTGACGCACTTCTAATTCTTGCAATCTACTCTTGTATATAATAAAATGTTATGCCAATAGAATGTGTTTCGTATATTTATTTTTAACATAATTATACTAAAGTGGAATCCAGGGGGGTGTTTCACAAAGATCCTAAGTTTGACTTAACAATTTTGGAAAGCCGTTAGCATCTTCGAAAATATTTAGTAAAAGTTATTTTAAAAAGCATACAATGTTGATTCAAATCATTCATATTTTCTATTATCAAGGAGACTTCAGGTTCTTGATGTGGAATTTATAAAAAATCTAAAATACTTGATTTTTCGCATTTTAATATATTTTATTTCAAGGCTACAAATCGCTCTCCATAATGTTTAAGTCCAACTTAGATTTAAGTTCAACTTAGGATCTTTGTGAAACACCCCCAGGTCTATTCATCAAACAGCGATGCAGAGAAGGTTTATCCATGGATGGGCACCGCATTTGTTTATATGTTATTACTTATATTTTTATTTGGGAGGGGGCACATTATAGACTTCAAAATACAATGATTCGAGAGAAAAGGCCAATTTGCATGTTGAGGGACGAGTGAGAGAGAAAGAGAGAGAGGGGGGAGGTGGGGGTGGGGGACAGAGTGTGTATAGTAGGGTCGAAATCCGTCGAATATTTTTCATAAACCCTCTCTCTCTGTCTCCAGTAGTGTTTCTTTTTCATCATCCACGGAGATAGAGGGGAGGGGGATGTCCCATAGCCCCGCCGCTGTTTCTTTATACGAAGTTCATCGTGCTATTTTAATATTGGTTGAGTTTTATTGAAGGGATCAAGCGGAAGCATTCATTGAAAAGTGGGTAGGGGGGGGGGGGGGAGGGAGGGTCCCTGACAAAAATGATAAATCAAAACTTAAAAACTATTATCGTCCGGAATGAAGATTATCATTGCATTCAGCTCTGTGACAATGAGAAATTTTCATCAGTAGGGAACGATGGGCCTAGTCAAAATAAAGGGCAGAATGTTGGGGTGTGTCGCTATTTGTAAGGGGTCGCTACCGAGTACAGGGTATATCACCTGTCTATTAACCAAAACAAAAAAATGGCATCTGTTATTTTGCTGTCTCCGGCCATTTTTGTATGTGGAAGGGGGGGGGGGGGGCTTATTAGGGACATTAGATGGGATGGGTATCAGGTCCCTATAATAAATGATACTTTATAATTAAATCCAAATTCAAATTCAATTAAATTTTATTGATTTATATCCAAACAATCAGGATCATTCTCAAAAATTGTTAATGCATTATAAATTATGCTGAATCATGCCATCTCAAACCCTGTTTGAAACCACTTGAATATGTGTTGAACATGTCGAAAGAACTCCGGAGTACAAACACCTTCACATAATACTGAGAGAGCAGAGAAGGTAGACTGAAAGGTAGACAAATGTTGTAAAGGAAGGGGGTGGCTTGCAAGGCTACAAGCCACCCACCCCCTTATATAGTTTAGTAAACTGAGTGCAATTTCTGACAGTGCTCATCTGCAGGCCCGTAGCTACGGCTGGCATGGGGGCCCAAACAAAATTCCAAGATCGGTTGAACTTTTTTAGACCCCTCCCCAGGACGTCGACCAATTACATGTATGTGCCCCCCCCCCCCCCCCCAACATCAAACTCTGGCTACGGGCCTGCTCATCTGCGGGAGCAAATGTAGATATATATATAGAGGTTGAAAAGGTTTAACTTAAAGGTAATACAAATGTTTGGGAAATGTAGAAAATTGGATTGATAGTGATTCTTTACAATTTTGATTTAGGCTATTTGGATGCCCCTGTGGATGTATTATAAGTCTGTTTCACCCGAGGGCTCATCAGCAACTGATTTATTCATTCAACTCTTTTGTTTGGCTGATGAGCCTTCGGATGAAACAGATTGTACAACACTTACTAATAAAGTTGAACCTTTTCAACCTCTATTTCTTTCTTATATATATATATATATATATATATATATATATATATATATATATATATATATAAAAACGCAGACATATACATGTATATAATCAATTAAAAATGAATTTAAGCAAGGCACGTTTATAAAATGAATTAAAAAAAAAAAAAATGTCTTCATACTTGCTCAGAAATAATGAGAAAAAAATGTAAGTGAAGGGCTGGATATAAGTTATATTAAAAATTAGAAGTATGAGACATTCAATATAAATGCTTTGCTTTTTTAATTACTTTTTATGGATTGTATAACCGTTTGTAAAATGATGGAAAAGAAAAGGGGGGAAAATATCAACAAAACTAAAATTACTCCCCATGTAGGCCTTCTCAGGTAAACTTGAGTATATAACAAGGGGACACTGGATAGAAAGAAAGTCAGTCCTTTTTATTGACGATAGTGAAATGTCGCCCTCTTCAGACTACTACGAGTTATAACATTGTGGTTGTCTATCCCAGAGAGAGAGAGAGAGAGACGTAGAGAGAGAGAGAGGGGATGATATCGGCAAACAGGGGTGGGGCAGAGGAGGGAGAGAGGTGGAGCTAGGCGCGAGAGGGATAACAATTATGATATAATTATGTACTCGCAGAACAGAATTACAATTGCTTGCTTTTAGACCTCAAACTCAAAGGCATTGAGAAAAAAAAAAGAACTTAAGTTAGTGTAGTTGCCGAATAGATTACAAACCATCTTGAACAATTTTCAATATCAATATATTTTTCAATTTTTTCAATATTTTCAATATTTATCAATATTTTTCAATTTTTCAATATTTTTCAATATTTTTCAATTTTCAATATTTATCAATTTTAATTGAGGCACTGTATTATTATTTTTAAATTGCAATTGCGTGCAAACTATATTTTATTCTAGATTTTTCCATTTTACAGGGCTCATCTTGAATAAGAATCTAACTACATGCAAGCCTGGCCAAGGAACAACTATTATGATCATTTAAAGTTCGAAATGCTAGATCGGAAAAAGATTTATTGTAACTTTCAGTTATTCGGAAATAATTATGTATTCCAATTTGTTTAGGGCACTAGAATTAATCCAAATATGTAAATATATGATGTGGCATATAGAAGATTAGAAGTACTTACCTCTATCCCTACGATGTAAGGAATTGTATTTTTGATTTGTAAGCTAGCCATGCAAGATTTTTCTAAAAGTGACCAAAAAAACACATTGAATATGTATAGTATTCCTGTTTCCAGATATGTCTCGCTTTCTCTGACACTTGTCTTGTGACAACAAGTATTTTAACTCAGGTTTTTCCCCATGGCTCTTTTCAAACAATTTTTGCAAATTATAATTATCACGATATGTTGAACTTGTTATTAAAAACTATACAATACATGTATCAAGAATTGACATACATTCGATCGTGAACAAGCAGACAACTACACACCTACACAATAATTACACACACTACACGCAGACGACAATACACAAAATCACGACCCGCAAGCATACAAAAGAGCTCATTTAATATGCGGTTTCCCTAGCTCCAGAACCCTGATTTGCATACGGAAACGGAACGCGCCAGAAATCTCAGCCTTTTCATTGGCTTCATGTGAGCACCACTGCTTATTAGCATATCAGGTGCTCGTTCGCGGACTGGCGGGTAAATTCGGATCGTTGAATTTGGTATAAATATACCAGCGAAGCAGTTGCACATCAGTTCGCATTTGAAATTTCAATTCGCAAACATGCCTCCTAAAGCACAAGCCGCCGGAAAGAAGGGATCGAAGAAGGCTAAGGCCCCCAGGCCTAGCGGAGACAAGAAGAGGAGACGAAAGAGGAAGGAAAGCTACGGAATCTACATCTACAAGGTTCTGAAGCAGGTCCACCCCGACACTGGTATCTCCAGCCGTGCCATGTCCATCATGAACAGCTTCGTCAACGATGTCTTCGAGCGCATCGCCGCCGAGGCTTCCCGCCTTGCCCACTACAACAAGAAGTCCACCATCACCAGTCGTGAGGTCCAGACCGCTGTCAGACTCCTCCTCCCCGGAGAGCTGGCCAAGCACGCCGTCTCTGAGGGCACCAAGGCTGTCACCAAGTACACCACCTCCAAGTAAATTGGGAGTTTTATCCTGGTTTCTTGAAAACCCAACGGCTCTTTTTAGAGCCACCAAATATTCAAGAAAGAATTATATTGGTGCTCTTCTGCTCTTATAGTAATTTACCCTTCTTTATGTTACTGTTTACTCTCTTAAAAAAAAGAGTGAATTTTCACTCTATTTTCACTTTCTTGGGAGTGACGTCCGTGATCACTTGTTTAGGAGTGAAAATCGATTGATTTTAGAGTCTCTCTAAGAAGAAAAAAGTGAATGTTCACTCTATTTTCACTCTATTTTCACTCTCCAGAGGAGTGACGTCCGTGATTTTGAAAATTCACTCTTTTTTTTTAAGAGAGTAATCTATCTAGTATCTACTAGTCTAATCGAGTTAAAATTAATGGGAGTGATCTTTTTTCACGAAACAATATGAAATACTAGCTAGATCTAGTACTGGAGACACAGAAATAGTGATCCCATGAGACATGACATGAAAATGAATGGAAACGACTACAAAGTTATTAAAAATATACCTTTATTTGATAATTCGATTATTTTTTGTTAGTCACAGTAAATGAAATGATTATGTTCAGTTGTAATTCCAATAATACCATACTACAGTAATAGTATCCTAAAGTGAAAAAAAAGCGAAAACAAAAATTGGCGAAGCAACTTTCATATTTAATTTGGAAGTTTGGAAGGGTTAACATTAATAGAAATCAATTAATAATTAATATATATTTTATATTCCATTTTGTGTTTAATGCTACACATGTCCGGGGGACACATGTCTGATTGTCAATTCGTAACTCCATTCTAACAGTAACAGTAACATTCATTTGAGGGAAGTGGTTAGTAATTTAGAATATTAAATTATGTTCCATTGCAGCTGCTCATTCCTATTTTGGAGAAATGATTCCTATTTTTAGGCCTCTAACTACCATGTTTTGAATATCTGGTTCTTTTAACTTTGTTAATGTAAAACAAATGCACTGTATTCCTTATTTTGCCTTGAGAAATTCTCACATTTAGATTTGGAAAGTTGGCAGGTATGCTGTCAGAATCAATCTGATTGAAATCAATTAATATCATCTTCAAATGCAAAAATGTACATTTTTTTCCTTCTCAATGAGAGGCCATCCCTGCTGCGTGCTGCAATGGATAATTAAAGCGAATAAGTGGCAGGAGTGCTAAATATTATACACCAGTTTGTGGAGATCTGGCTCTGTATACACTTATGATTTCTGGATTGCAAATTCTCATGGTTCATATTTATATGTACATGTATGCACATTATGGCCGCATTACAATTCATGTCTAACAGTGTTATGAAACGTCGGCCTCGCTGATAAACAGATTGTCCTTTTTTAAAACAATTTTACAGTGTTTGAATGAATTGGGTCTAACATGAGACCGACAAGAGTTTCTAATACACGCATGTGCAAGTAATATACATGTACATGCGCATTTTCAAGGAAAAGAAGAGGAAGAAGAAACAAATGCATAGGAACAGGACCTGCAAATAAAAATCTTCCCCCTGAATTTTTTTAATACAATATTCATTCTTTGGTAGCTTGATTGCACCTGGGCAGAGCTGGTACCATTTAAGAGGGCGGAGAAGGTGGTGTACGTCGCGCCAAGTTTAACGATAAACATTGAAAGGACCTTTTCTTTCAAACGAAAATTTTTCTTTTTCTAAATATTTTTTTTTTTTTAATTTTAATACCGCCATCTAGCGACACCATCGTAACCATATCTACTTTAGATGGTTTTAGGACTTCGTCTGTTCGTCTTTTATCTTGGTATCTTGATAGAGGGGGAGTAATAGTGGCAGACCCGGATTCGGATGGGGGGGGGGGGGTGGGGGTGGAAGGGGTTAGTTCCTTGATCGTGAAAACTTAAAGGTAATACAAAGTTTTGGGACATTTTGAAAATTGGGTGGATAGTGAATCTTTGCAATTTTGATATATACGGATGCCCCTGTGGATGTATTATAAGCACTAACAAAATTAGCCCCTAAAACACTTTTGTTTTCGAGAAAAATTGAATATCAACATTTACCGGTGCTCCCGGTAAATTATGATAAAGTTCAAATAGCGCCTATGGCCGTACATGTTAGCTGCGACCATGAAAATCTCAGAATATGTAGTTGGGATATATAATTTCCAAATGGGAATAGCTAATCGGTCGATTTTAGTTAAGAAACATTGTTTCATAGCTAAATTAATATCTTGACCTTGAGAGGGAGCTATACAACATAAAGAGTTTATTTATTTATAATTTCATAACTTTAGACTCGATTTCAACCGCGACAACGATCAATGTATATTGTAGGAACGCATATGCTTCCAGTATGTTAATTTGAACTAAATCCATGACCCCATACCAAAACTTTGTAATACCTTTAAAACCCTCTCCCCTCTTCTCTATAGCGAGTCTTCCTGCAAAAACTGGCGTAATTTGGAGGGGGGGGGGGGTGGTTGAGGGATAATGGGCTCTTGCAGTTTTCACATTCTCACACCCATCTTCGTAACAGGGGGGGGGGGGGGCAGCTTACTTAACCGAAATATAAGCCAATTGCTATGTCATATTTCGATTGCATGTTATGTGAGTTTAGACAATAAAATAACATATACAGTTAAGAAAATACAACATCATAAGCGATATTTCCCAAAAACTTTCATCTTTTTCTACTCTTTCTACTCGTCGGCGGTTTTGTCGATACTTTCGTTGATGCCGTGGAAACGGACTTTCGGGCGTATTTGTCGTAGATATCGGGAAGAAAGTTCACCCTCTGCGGCACGTACTTCGGTACATTATGTGTTCTCTTTATCTGGGCCAAACTATCCAAATGGTTAGCACTTTGATTAGTTTCTAATTTAATTTGCGGCAGGGGTTTTGGTGCCTTGTGTCTCTTCACCACTCTCCTAGCTCTCCGCCCAGGAGACTCCATCCGGTATTTTCGTCGTAGCACTTTGAATTTGACCGGGACGGCTTTGACCGCCGTCATCGTTAAACCCTTCGTCGTCATCTTCGACGAAACCGTAGGCGACGCAACCTCATTCCTAGCTTTGTCCGGATCATTGACGCGGGCGCTCGTCAGCTTGTTGACGTCACGCACGCAGGCGATGACGTCATCGTCGCTATAAGTCTGCTTGCCGGCGACTTTCATGTCCAGAAACTCTTTGGATCTGTGCGTGAAATTATGGATCGGCTTAGAAGGTCCCTGAATCTGAATGCGACTTGATTGTGACGAATTCACAAGAATACCTGACTGACTACCGTCTCCTACAGTTTCATCATCGACGTGGTCATCCTCGGAATCGTCCTCGCCACCATGATCAGTCTTTACGACGACCTCGGCCTTCCTTTTTGGTATAATTTTCGGCAAACGTACGCTCTCTTTTCTCTCGCAGTCATCTGCGTCACCCTTGATTGCGCTTGCAAGTTTTGTTTTCATATGACGACGATTCTCATGTTTCACTGCCTCGGTTTCTCTACGATCATCGCCGCCGTCGTCGTCGTTGTCCGTATCGACATCCTCCCATTCGCTGTCGGCATCGCTCAACGTTGCCACTGACATCGTCGACTCCGCATACCCGCGGTCGAGGGTCTTCGGGAGCTGCGATTTCATCTCCGCTTTCAGTTCCGACATCCTCTTCAGCATGGCCTGGACGTCGACGGTGTTGAATCGTGATCGTGGCTTCAGACTCTTCCGAAAGGACTTGAGCTCTTTACTGAGGGAGACGCCTTTATCATTGGGTGGGTTCACTGCAACAGATATTGTGAAAAACGAGATAAATGAGTAAAGTATATTGGGCCATGTTTCATTATACCGTAGTGTTGGCTCAGTCAGTAGAGCGTCCGCCTCACAACCGGGAGGTCGTGGGTTCGAACCCCGGCCGCGTCATACCAAAAAGACGTTAAAAGATGTGAGTGTTGCTACCTTGTTTTGGCGTTCAACAATAAGGGATAGAGCAACGTCGATCTGGAGCTGTTCAGTGGCTGCCGGGCAAAAAGAATTTCCGTTTCGGTTTAATAAAATTTGGAATGGACTATTATTAGGCTATTATTATTATTATTATTAAACAATTGTCAACAAACAAGTTGCAATGTAAATATGTATTGAAATTATGGAAATAAAAACCTCGCTTTAGGATAAGAGAAAAAAACAAAAGAAGTTGCATAACTGTTTTAAGCTAGTCCACTTAGATAAATGCATTCGATTGGCTGTGAGCATATTTTTTATTACGAGAAGGTTCTGCATGTTTGACTTATTGTCATACTCACCTCACACAACACACGATTACTCAAAGCAGCAAATATTACCGAACAACCCGGCCCCCCCCCCCCCCCCCCCCCCCCACTCAGAGGTCGGAATGACCGCATGCGTGTTGCCAAAATGTCCGGTAAAGGGGTACTTTCCGTGCGACAAAGTCCGTCCCGAGAATTGTAAAAAAAGGGGTGTATTTGACTTACACCCGGAGATTTCTTTAAAAAGGGGGTGTTTTTCTTTTTTTCTCTCATCTCTTAGGACTCCTGAGAAATTATTCCAAATTTAGGGGGGTACATTGAGCATTTTTCCTGATTTAGGGGGGTCTCCAAGGCAGGAAAAGCCCGCGAAAAGCCCGCGATAGGGGGGTTCGGAAATGTTGGCAGTCCTCAGATAGGGGGTGCTTTCAAAAAGAGGGTACGAGCATATGCGTACCCTAAATAACACTGAGTGGGGGGGGGGGGGGGGGGGCCGGGCCGAACAACTACAAAGTTTTACCCATGAATGTGGAGTAGATTGGATCTCCCATTTACCAACTCAACGAAAAGCGCATTCGAATACATTTATATGAATCATGAATCATGTTTATGATTAGTTAAGATTAGTAACATTATGAATAAATACTTATGGTTGTTAAAAAGATTTACTAAACACTGTAAGGCAAATTTGTGAAATATTAAAAGTTCAAAACTAAACAAGGGCAACAATTTCGTATCATATTGTTTGTAATGGGGGGAAATATTATTTTCCCAACGAAACCTTCAAGAATAATGCTTTCAGCATTATTGTCCCCAAAAAACCTGTAGAAAACTTACAGTCTCAATAACGGTGTATATTTTTCAGGGATTTAATTGTTATTCCCCCCCCCTTCTACATATTGTAGTGAAACACAAATACTTACTTTCATACATGATCTCTACGCCTATCTTCCGCATGTCGTTTTGTCTCTTGGTACGGTATTCAACCACGAGCTCGTATAGGTCGGGTCGGGCGATGTAGTAGAGAAGGGTCTGGAGAAAGAAGAGACTGTTTTCGGCGAGAAGACGGTGCCGTTCGAGGACGGCCATCAGGCGAGCACCTTTCATCGCCTGGCGGAGAACGTCGGGCGGTTGGATGTGGTCTGGAGAAACGAGTGCAATTAATTGATTAATTTATAATAGATATAAATACATTTCCTGAATATTATACGGGGACAATTATTTAAACAACATGCATATACTTGGGCCGAATTTTATCAACAGATTTAAATGATTCAAATAACTTTCAAGACGTTAAAGTGGCCGCCCGCCATACCGCCCCCCCCTCCCCGCCGCCCCACCCGCAATAACATTTGAATTTTTTTTACTTTAACTGGTAAGAAATGTGCTCCCTCCCTTTTCCGGTGAAATAAGTTCGCACCCTTCACCGTTTTTTTTTATCGATATTATACAAGCGCCCTTTTTCTTCTCTTCAAATAGCTGTATACATGTACCTCTGCATAGAAATCTCATATCGGCGATATTTTCTCCCGTCAGATTCTCGCCGATATATCGAATCATCCATCGGAACTCCTTCTCCCTCGTCGTTCTCCATCGCCTGACTATCGCTTCGTCATCGTCGAGGCAGCCCAGCTTGAGCTTATGGTGATCGGATGGGTCGACTGCTGGCACGAGCGATAGTGGGGGCAGCAGGGGCATTGATCGAGCAGGACGATAATAGCGGCCATGATGGTAATACCGTATTTGAGGCATGGTGGTCGTGGTGGCAGCCATTCACGTGACGTCATAAAATGGTTAGAGTCGGCATCGCTCTGTATGATTATGACAAAAGATTAAATAAAATAAATACAAGTTCTATTAAAAAATATACCCATCACCCGACAAGGAAAAGGTCTGCAGAAAGGGAAGAGGGAGAGATAGAGAGAGAGAGAGAGAGAGAGAGAGAGAGAGAACGAGAATGAGAATGAGGAAAAGTGGCGTATCCAGAACTCGATTTTAAAAGGGGGAGTATACATGTTCGCTGCTGTATGATTTTGAAATAATCGTAAAGCAATTTGTATTCTGGTATTTTTTTTTTATAGATAATTTATTCCATCTTGGCTTGATTATAATATGGGGAAGGGGGCATGGGCTGACATCGGAATAATATTAAGCTGGATAGGTCACTGCTGCCCCCTTCCCTCTCCCCTCCCCACACACACATACACGCACATACACAATAATAAAAAGCATCCGGGAGCGCATCCTCCCCTTTCATCTCTAATTTCCTCCATCCGCAAAAAAGCCTGAGTAAATCGCAGACAATGATACTTGATAGCTTGTCCAAAACTCCCGTTTTCAGATCGAGATCAATACAATATTGATTGACTGGACAGTGTAATAGATTGCCATGTACAGGGTGGACTCGGGGTGGTTTGTAAACGCAAACACAGATCGATAAACATGATATACGACAGCTCGGTCATATTCCCCCTTTCCGTTTTACATTGTATCATGTTCTCCTTTCGTGCAACATTTCTTTGCTATTACTGTCTACTGCCATAATATTTTAGTTTGATGCTGTTGTTATCTTAGAGCAAAATTGTGTCTTTAACACCTTTGCCGGTTTTCTGTTTTATGCATGTAGAACGACAATTTTCTCCCATTAACCACGTTTACTATGTTCAAAGACGGACATAATCATTAAGGCAAATTATTTTCTGGCAATCTCCGATCCGATAAGATGTGCCCGCTTCAGGTTGGAAGAAATTGTGAATTTAGTTATTAATACTCGGATTTGACAGGCCGATGCGAGTGTAATTTTGTAGAGAATGATTAGGGCTAATATCAATTGAAGAAACAAAAATAAAGAGGTCGAAATATGTCATCATGTCAGACATGTCATCAGCAAATTGATATTATTGGAATAGCCTATATTTTGAAGGGAGTAACCTATTCTTCATTTTTTTTCGGGGGGAGGGTCGGGAATACGGAAAGGGGTCATTTTTAATTTTGAAGTTGGAAGCAAAACCCAAGGAACACCCAAGTAAAATTTAAGAGTGTATACAGTACATTGCATTAATAAAAACAATTCATTCTGGATGACGAAACATTATGAGGCTGAAAAATGAGGAGTATAACAGTTCATTGCGTTAATCAAAACAAATCATTCTGGATGACGAAATATTATGAGGCTGAAAATGAGAAGTATACCTTCAAATACCTAGAAGAAACTGAACTACCTGATACAATTATAGGGTATATTAATGCGTTTATAGTAACGTAGTTGTAGACCCTAAACTACCCTCGAAACATACTTACATAGACTATCGATAAATGTAAATGCGTTCACTACACATGTACCGGGACAAGTACCTCTCTATTTAGTAGCAGACATACAGTGAAACCATGCAGATGTACCATGTATAGCTGCTTTGTTAAAGAATACTTGACAATACATATTCTCTCATATTTCACGATTCACTGTGATCATAATTGACACGTTTTGTATGATTGATAGTTATATTTTCATTCAGAACTGGTTCATATGAACATAATACTCGCTAAGGTTTTATCGAGTTTTACACGATTGTTACCGTCGCTGAAATGTCACGAAGTTGACAATATACTTTTTCAAAAAGATAGTAAAGTAAAATCTGTGGTAGACCTACAATAAACTTACTTTATATTTGTCAAATCCTGGTGCAGTCCTCTGTGCCCCCAGTCGTAGGACTATGAACGTAAGACAATCATATAGCTGTCCCGGCGAAGCATAACACACGGATGGCTCTCCACAATGTTCCCTTGCTTTCGACACCTCTAATAATTACATGTGAAACGAACACTATACCTTATCAAACAAAACGTAATGTTTATTGTAGTCAAACGTCCCCAAAATACATGTTATCCGTAAGCAGCCGGTAAATCCTTGTACACACGTACACGCGAAGAAAGATGCCTCAGTCGGTTATATGCGCCTTGGCTACTGTACACAAACTTCGAATGAAAAAGAAAAGAAGAAGAGAGAAGAAGATAAATAGAACATAATTTATGTACGGCTTCGTCCCACCAGTTCTCTACTTTGACATGTTTGGGGCGATCTTCATTGACCCTTGTTACGGAGTACATCGCCACAAAAGATGTCGTATCGATTTGCACGGAGAGTGGTATATGTTTGAGAGGATGGTGGACGAGGGTCTGACGGAGAGAGAGAGAGAGAGAGAGAGAGAGAAAGGGGGGGGGGGGCAGGAAAGGGGGGCGGGGTGGAACATAGGTAGGTGGAATTATACATGGACGAAACATAATAGGGGGAAGAGAGAGAGAAAAAGGGGAGGAAAGAGAGAGAGGGAGAGAGAGAGAGATAGAGAGAGAGAGGAAGGGAGGGGGAGAGAGAGAGAGAGCAAGAGAGAGAGAGAGAGAGAGAGAGAGAGAGAGAGAGAGGGGGGGGGGGGCGTCTCGAATGTTTTGGTGTAGGTAGGCCTTTAAAATGTATTGTTTTAATCGATGTGTTTAATGAACAATGCAAAAATATAAAAATGGAACTGAAATAAGGAATGATAAAGATAATAATACTTTTCATGACGGCAGAAAATTGCTCTAAACTTTTGTTTAGACCGAGAGCACCGATCAAAGCGCTCATCAATCGCGTACGTCGGTAATATTCTAGGCCTACACCTCTCATAAAGCTAAACATCCCAGCACATGTTCTTTGATTGTATTTTAATCTTTCATGAATCGTTTTGACTATGAACTACGAGTGTAATTCTCGAAATCAACCATCATCCCACTTGCAAAGGAGGGCGGGTCATAGCTAGCAACCTGTTCCTCTGTTTAACTGTTGCTAAGCTACGACCAAGTTTGTTTCCTTTTCATTCAGCCTCGTTCAGAACTATTATATGTAAGAATTAACAAACCACGCACAAAGCGTACTTGTTATTTATGTAATTTAAAACCATATTACCGAACGATCCAGAGTGACCCAGAGGTCACGAATATGCGAATACCAATAGATTTGTCTGCTCTTTGTGTAAAATCGCCGCTCAAGCCGAAATAAGTCCTTATATTGTTCATGATTTCTGCCACAGAATTTGACTTAAATGTAAGCAAATCGTTTAAATATATATAAAATGTATTTGATGAATGTTTTCAGATGTATCGATAAGAATTTACGGTAAAATACACGTTTTTATGTGGAGCGTGTAAGTAGAGCGCGACATTTTGTCTAGTCCCACAGTGTTGATTTCTGTGCAGTGTTTTTGAATTGGATGATCATGAGTGATGTGATTCAGAGCCGAGGTGAGGTTAACTCCGGGAAGCTCCAACACCGGCGCGCCGGTGTTGGAGCTTCCCGGAGTTAAGGTGAGGTGAGATGTTGGCTTGTTGTCGATGAGGATAAATTACACTGTAATGTATAGGCCTAATAGATTATATGCTATTGGGCATAGATCATGTAACCCATTGTGTGTTCCTGAACTGAAGTCACTCTTACAGATATTATATTTTATAAGTGACAAGGTCAAGGACAGACTTGAGATTGAAACTAACTGAAGAAAGGGAAAATTGAACATGTTGAAAGGCAAACGAAAGAGGAGGTTTTTTTTGGCCACTTAGCCTTAGGCTAGCCACTTAGAACAAAATCCTATTTTTTGGACTCTTTACTTCTTATTTATTATCATTTCTTGTTCAAATCATGAAGCAAATACTAATTAGATCTAGATCTAGGTCTAGATCTACTATTATTATTTAAAAAAAAAAAAAATCATGAATTGCCATGACAATATTCATTTCCATTTTCGATGTTTCGGAGGTAGTTTTCAGCCGCATGTACAAAGTCAGTGGGAAGCAAGCGCGTGCGCTGTGCGTTCCCCCGCTATAGCACTAGCGGCCGGAGCAGGTATCCCACGCCGCGCGCGCCGGAGGTCGCCGTGCCGAAAACTAATTCTGCGGTGCAGTGATCAGAAATTGAAATCTGAATTAGACAGAGATATCGTGGAAGAAGGAGGAGGAGGATGGTAGACTAAGAAGAAATGAAGAGAAGGAAATAAACATTGTGTCATCAATGTTTCAGATGCGCATTATTGTTGCCTCACTGCCTGCGCTGTGCGCTAACATCATATTTACATGGGCACCAATTTAAATTACGGGTAAACAACTTTGTTTACCCGTTAATTGAAATGGCGCCCATATCTGCGCATGCACACTCTTGTAATCGAGTAAGGGTGTATTACGTGTACATGTAGGTGTTAAGCAGGTGAATGGCAATTGCCATTAATCTTTTTATTCTTTATTTCTCCCTGGTTTTTTCCACAGTAAGCCTTTACTCACTAATGTTTTTTACATCCTGTTGCTACTGGTGAGGAAGCGATATCCCACAATGCCGTCTGCAGGAGCTGTTTGTGTTCCAACCATTACTCCGCTGAGGGTGCCATATTCTGGTCAGACGAGCAATCAGATCGACACCAACACTCTTATTGAAATCAAATCAGGTTTGTTTCATATTTTCATTCTGTTTGATCCCTGTATCTTATCCTATCCGATGAAAATACAACTTGATATAAATGGAAAACTGAATGAATGTAGAATACTAATAATGTAGGAATAAAAAGTATTTACCTTTTCATTATTGCACAAAAGCAAATTAAAACCTCATTTTCTGCAGCCCTCCAAATTACGGTTCAACCGGGGTCAAATTTGCCAAAGTAACAGTAAAGACATAACATGAAGACCCCATCAGTTCACCTACATGTTCATGTATATAGCTGAGGCGATGATACATGGTTAATTAATGCAAAGTTATGGTGAATATATACATGTATGCATACTCCACATAAGATGATGTCATCAAGTCGATAATATGGGCTTTAAGATAATCCACAATAGTATGAATCAAAGTGTCATAGTTGGAGGTCTAGTAGTCAAGTGGTTTGGGTCACTTGACTGAACATGTGAAGGTTATAGGTTCTAACCCCAGCATCACATGCCCTGTCAGTCTGTCACTATCGTCCTTAGACAAGACATTAATCTACATTTGCCACTCTTTACCCAAGAGAGAAAAGGGCACTCGGTGGGATGACGAAAGGTTGTTGTTCTGATTGTACATGTATTTGTCAAGACCAGCCCTTAATAGGTAATACTCCCCACTTTTATAAAGTAACCTTTATAAACCAAAATTTCTTGGATTTCTCTCTGTGATTTATCTCAGCCACCAGTAAAGCAGGCATCTACTTCAGTACTAATGGCAGTAAACCGGACCCCTTTGCACGCAAGGACAAGAACACCATCAAGTACAAGGGACCGTTCCTTCTCAACCATGGAAAGAGGACCATTAAAGCCATAGCTGTGTCTGGGTAAGAGCAAAGAGATCACCCCAAAACTGCTGTTGTAGACTTGATAATGACAGCCGTTGTAGTGTAAATTTTTGAAAGTCTCTGATATTTAAAGGCATCGTTTAACAATGTTCAATCTGAGATGCATGGCCCTACATTTTGTCAGTGTCTGTGATATGGTGTAATATTGAAGCCCTAAACAAAATTGTGCTTCAAAATGATCATGAGGTATCTCAAACAAGAAAAGAAATCTTTGAGTGACTGGATTATGGGACTATAAGGACGTGTATGGGATCAATCTAAACACAGATCTTCCTACTATAAATCTATTTCTCTGATCATTTCTGCACTCAGAATAGTTTTATCTATCTAATGTGCACTTTTGATGCTTTATTATTCACTACAAAGGCGATGATACAATACACGTGGGAACTAATATTACATGAGCAGAGCTGCCAATCATTACGTTTTTCCCGGAATTATTACGTTTTTTTCTCAAAATTACGTTATAAAATGAAACTAGAGATTCATGAAGAGTACGAATTTACAAATAGTAAACAAAAAAGAAAGAATAAAAAAAGAAAAGTGAAAGGTGTAAATATTCTCAAAAATAATGAACAGCCGATCATACCAAAAGAACGATAACAAAAATCTACCTACTTGTAAATAAACTATAGGTCCTAATATTGAAATAACAGCATGAGGAATGGACATTTCTGCATTGGAAGTGTATCGCGCGTGGTTGTAAGTTTCAATTTTTGTTGTTGTTGTTGCTTGAAGTTCCTTTTTTTTGCCATTGATCATGGTTCCCTTTTTGGTTGCACAAGGTTTTCAACTCTGCTTGATTACAGTTCTTGTTACTGAACTATTCCTCGCAATATTGATATTTCTATAAATTAACAACAAATCATAATCATATTTCATATTTTTCACGACAGCGACGGGCGAAGCGAGAGTCATGTGAACAGTAAGACCTTCATTGTTGACTGGGTTTCCCCTGACAACGATGAGAGCCATGAAGACGACGACCAGAGCTTCATCATGGACTCCAGGAGGCCGCAGAGATCACTCCATGTGAGTACACCCAAAAAGAAATGGAAGAAAAGGTAGCCACTGTAGACAGGCTGGCTTCGATTTCAATTCCAATTTCAATTTATTTATGTTTCCAACACAACATTACAAATCAATTATAAACATTTACAACAAATGTAGGAATGCATATTTGTAACAGAGGGGTCCACTAAAAAGCAATGCTTGTACAAGTGTGAAAACCTCAAATGATACTTAGGAACAATGAGCAATCAAATTAACAAGTCCGTAACTACAAAAGGAACTACAAAATAAGGGGAAAAAAGGGGGATGCCAGCAAAGACGAGAACAGGACAAGACAGTACTTTACATAAAAAAGAAGTGAGAGATCTTAGACAAGTTCCCAACATCGATCATGGGCTCTCTTGTAAAGTAGTTTTTATGTACGAATGAGACTACCCTGTGCAAAAGAACACAGATTAGATAAATGAATAGATCAATCTTTTGGCTTTGAGGTACACGCCACTGGAAGGGTGGCCATTCAGACAGGTTTGACTGTACACTGTACATTGGATGTGACCGCCGTTGTTGGTTAAACAGTTTATGAGCGTCAAGTAACGCCTGGCTGGAGATTGTGCACACAGTGTGTGCGGGCAAGTACTGATTCCAACGACCTGGGTAATAGTGTATCTGTGAAGCGCTTTAGACATTGTAGATGTATCTAGCGCTATATAAAAGCGGAATATTATTATTATTATAGATGATTTGTTTAATTTAAATTCAAGGTAGTTTAAGGATATTGATATGAAACTTGTGGAGTATGATGTGATGCTTCTCGTATCCTTAGCATCTGAAGGAACTTAGTTTTCACTGCTGTACTCTCATTTGGTTTAATGTGAAAAGTTGGTGGGAATTTGAAATCCTGGATAGGAATGTAAATTATTTAAAACCTTTCAATTTTTTGACATACCGCTTATGGAAGAAGAAGATAAACAATTCCAGAAGTATTTTATATTCATGAGTTGTCTCATGCTATCAAAAAGGTCAAAATAATCTTGACTTATATTTAGGAGCTTACCAAAACTGTATCAAGGCTTTAAACTTGTAACTGCTTTCTATTTATGTGCATCATAGAATTCCTTGAACAATTCTGGTCCTTATGAGATGATTCAAACTAATGGCAGTATGGCTCTCGGAAGGTCATCTATGGTAAGTCAGATATGGAGGCGTCTACCCCCTGATATTTAGTTGACTTTGGTAGAAGCAAAAAAAAAAAGAACAGATCACTGACAATTTCCGCAAAAATGTAATATTAAAGCCCCACTGCACTACTTATAGCTGTCTATAGCAAACAATGCCTAAGGGGTGACCATTGGTCCCCAGTGATCCCCTTTTTCTTATGTTAATTGAGAGCTGATTTGATGAGATAACCACCTGTCAGTTACCATGCAGGGAGGTCTAATCCCTCCCAGCCAAACTAGTGCAGAGGGGCTTTAAAAATACATGTATATAACACTGTTGGTAGAGATTTCTTTTTGAGATCTATAGATTAAGATTTAAAGATTAACTGAACTGAAATGCACCCACATGCCTTTTATAGATTTTATTCATGTAGTTATTCATTTATTTAGTTATGTATATATATATTTGAATTTATAATCAATTTGTTTGCTGAATGTTACATGGAAATATCTTCAAGTGAAACATTAATCAATTATAATGCTAGATTAATCTCTTTATCTTATTTTATACACAAATGTGAAATATCTAATGTACTTCCTTTGAATATGATTTTCTCACATTACAGCCAATGCAGGGTAGCATGCCGCAAAATGGCTGGGTAGGCCAGTCCCAACAGCAGCAACAAACCACTCTCAACCAGAACCCAGACTACTTTTTCCAGTGAGTACATTCCTTTATATGAAGACAGGGAGGGAGGGAGGGAGGGAGAGACAGGTAGACAGACAGAGAGAAAGAGAGAGACAGAGAGAGAGAGACAGAGAGACAGAGAGAGAGAGAGAGATGGGGGGGGGGGGTAGACAGAGAGAGAGAGAGAGAGGTAGACAGGTAGAGAGAAAGAGAGAGTTAGAGAGAGAGAGAGAGAGAGAGGTAGACAGACAGAGAAAGATGAATAGAGAGACAGAGAGAGTGTGAGACAGAGAGAGTGTGAGACAGAGAGACAGAGATAGAGAGAGAGATTAAGGCTAAGAACCCACTGTACACATGTTTCTTGTAACAAAAGCTACGAGACACTGCCTATACGAAATCAATACCCAGACTTTTTTCCCAGAGAATATTTATTTATTTACCCGGTACGTATTTCTGCATGGTTCATGGCAATACATAATTATGATCAAGATGACAAACAACAAAATATGAGAGAAAATATAAGAATACAATAACAAAATTAAATATGTACATTTAGATTATGTGCTCACAACAAGTATTTCTTGGGAAATGTACACTATGAACATGACTGACAAAGAAAGCGGACAAAATATACAGTTCCTCATGTAGACAAAGGAACATCCCTTCACTGCCATTATGTAAAAATGTGTAGAACAGGTGTCACATGCAAATTCACCTTTTTACATAAAAGCAGTGAAGGGATGTTCCTTTGTCTACCTGAGGAACTGTATATTTTGTCCGCTTTCTTTGTCCGTCATGTTCATAGTGATAAGAACATGCATGCAATCTATTGTGATGTGCCTGGTTCATGATAATCAATTTAGTAATACCTTTTGTCAATCAGGTTCAAGTGATGATTCAGAAATTTGAAACTACCAGCCTAACAATACTTGCAATTTCATTGTTCAGCTTAATGTACATGTACATTATAAAATATCTTAACTTTTATTTAAACAAATGTCCACATTACTATTTGTATCTATTTCTTGTGTTCCATTAGCTATCACATGCATCAGACGAGCCCTCGCCAGGCTTCCATGCGTCAGTCCGTTGGTTCAGGGCCTGCCATGGTCCAACCTCCTGTTGTCGTAGACGTAAGTAGTGAAACCTAAAGAATAGGTTACCAAAAATAAGGAGTTAATATTCAAATGCATTATGCAAGAATGTTGTCAGTATGTTTTAGTACGACCAGTTGTGTATACCATCTAATATGTACGTTTTAAATACCTGGTAAGATATGTAGTGGAATGTGGATTAATGATAAAATTACATAACATAAAATGATATATATATTCCTCTCACCCCTCCCCCTCTCTCTCTCTCTCTCTCTCTCTTTCTCTCTGCCTCTCTATCTCTTTCTCCAATCTCTCTTTCTCTTTGTTCTTTGTTTTCTTCTTCCTTTCTCACTTTTCTTTCTTTATCTCTCTTTCCCCTCCCTTCCTCTCCACTCTCACATTATTCTTTTTCTCTTTCTTTCTTTGTCCCTTACTCTCTATCTCTTTCTTCCATCTCTCTTTCTCTTTCTTCTTTGTTTCATCTTCCTTTTCCCTATTTCTTTCTCTACCTCTCCTTCCCCTCCCTCTCTCTCCGCTCTCATTTTTCTTTCTTCCTCTTTCCCTCCCTCTCGCTCTCCCCATTTTTTCCATATATATTTATCATATTATCTCTTTCTTTCTCCCTCTCCCCACTCTTTCTGTTGGTACATATATTCATAAAACTGTCTCTTTCTTTCTCTCTCTCATAGGCCATGGCTAGCTACAACAACCAGGAGGCCTGGCGACCAGTCAGTGTACCCCTCCCCGCTGTTCTCAACCAATCCACCGCCACCCAGACCGTCGGCCTCTTCTACCCCACCCACGAACAGGTCACCCGCTCGCCCCAGGACGTGGAGGCGGTCCGCCAGGTCCGGGAGCAGATCACCACAGGAACAGGAACGGGAATGGGCCCTGGCCAGGAGAAGGCGCGGCTGACGGACATCAGCCCGGGGAAGGGTTACTGGAAGCGGCAGATTGCGCACATCGCGGCTCACCTTGAAGCGTTCTCGCAGAAGGACGCAGAGTTCAGAGCTGGCGTTGGGAAACCCAAAATGGGCAAGGTGAGTGGTTTTGACTGCGGAGTTATCTTGAGATCTGGGGAGTGTTTCACAAAGATCATTAAGTCGAACTTATCTCTAAGTTGGACTTGAAAATTATGGAAAGCCGTTATACTATGTATACAGTGCATCCCATAAAAATGAAACCGAGAATTATCAATGTTTTATCATAACTTAGTCTCAATTATAATTAATAAATGACACATATTTGTAAAGCTTAGATTCTCCTGTTTCATTTGAAGCAACTCATTTGATGCATATTTCATGCATGAGTGATTAAAAAAAATTTGAAGAGAGGAAGCCCAAAATTCAGTTGGAGGGCGGTATCTGAATTTCAAAAAGAAAATCACATTTCTAGAAAGTTTATTTTCTGCCCTTTCGTATGACACCTCAATCAGAAAAAATGAGCCAGGAATAACAAAGTTCTGTTTGTTTAAAGTAATGTTTGCATTTCCATAATTTGATTAAACAAATTTGTTTTCACTGGCTGCCTGCCATAGCAACAAACAGAGTTGCTAATCATACTAGAAATCCACATAAATTTTACAGTGTACATTACAGCATTACAATGGTGTAAGTGTTGGAACAATGACCACTGAATGAAATTTCTACAGTATTGCTTTTGAATTATTTGTCAGTTTTTGTTTGCTGTGTATCCACAGTTTAGAACATTAGATTGATTGCTATAACTATGCGTTACATTGTCCATTTCTTGACCGTAGATGACATATGCCAGTATTGAAGATGATGGAGTGGACGTCACAGTGACCATCAGTCTGGAGTCCAGGGGCTCAACCCCTCCGGTCAGAGGAAACAGAGCACAAGTTGCTAGACAAGGTAGGTCTACATCCTTCAGAGAGGACTTATTAAAGGCATCGTTTAACAATGTTAAATCTGAGATGCACGGCCCTACGTGTTATCAGTGTCTGATATGGTGTAATATTGAAGCTTTACAAAAATATTGCGCTTCAAAATGATCAAGAAGTGCCTCAGAAAAATAAAAATCTTTGACTGACCGGTTTTACCATATTCGTTTCCCCCAATAGACTGTAGTGTTATGAAAATTGTAGGAAAACGCAAAAAATCATTTTGATTTCCAATCATCAATATCTTGATAATCAGACAAACGATCGGCTTGTAAGAGTCATGGGGTTCCTGACTGACCTAAAGGTTTATAATTATCATTGCAGCATGAGTTAAATCCAGGATCTTGTTTCAGAATCTGAGACAAAGTTACCGAATTCCTTTAAAGCTGTCGGTCCTCTGGTTGCTTACTAACAAGCATCTATGCTTTCTTAGCAGTCGGGTAAAAAAAACACCACTACTTCTACGATCATTATGTTATCAAAATATTTTAACATTAGTGTAAATTGAGTAAGTAGAGGTATTGTGGTCTAGTGGATAATTCATCGGACTGTAGATCACAAGGTACAGGGTTCAAATCCCAGCCTAGCACTAACCTCTTTTGGCAAAACATTAATCTAGGTTTGTCACTCTCCACCCAGGTGTTAAATGGGTACCCTGTATAATGCAAATGTTAATGAAATCTGCTCAGCATTGTGAGTGTCTGTAAATTTGTCGCCTGGCTGGAATGCTCCCCAAGGAGTAGAGAATATGCATACACTGTATGCGGGCAAGCCTGAATCTGTTGAACTGGGATAATAATATATCTGTAAAGCACTTAAAAACATTGTCGATGTATTAAACGCTATATAAACATGGAATATTACTATCGGTATTTAAGTTAATTTTGTAATGAGATACTACACTGGACTTGAAAGTGATTTAAATTTATTGTTCTGTGTCAATATTTCTTTCTAGATGCTATCAATGCAAAGAGCAAGAGTGAATCTGGTAAGAAATTTTTTGTATTTCCATTTTTGGGTTATATATAAGCTATTGGTGAGGTGACAGTGCGCTAAAACAATTGAGAAGAATTGTATTCCTTAAGGTCATAGGTTGGAGACGAGATTCATGGAGCACTATTTTGCGGCGTGCATCATACTTGTACATTGTGTTTTTCTATTAAAAAAGTTGAGTTCTGGGAAGAGGTAAAAAATGATTTGTGAGCATTATCATTGAACATCACATCCAAAATGTTCCCTAAAAAGCATGGCTCTTCAAATGCTTTCATATTCTAAATATGGCATGCTACGACATAAAAATCGGCCCAGATTTTAATGTGACATATTCGTGTAGCCCCATATACATCTCTTTGTGTACAGTGCTTGTAACTTTACAAAGACTGGGCCAAATTTCTTATCATTTTGATGATTCCAGAACCTTGCGGTACACACCAATACTTATATGCTAGATGATTTACCTTTTCTGATTGATTTCACACCGCTTCTTTCACAATGCAACTGCATGACCAGAACTCAACTTTGTCTTTAACATGCAATAAGACCATGATGATTAGAAAAATAACTCATTAAATGGAGACAAAAATTGAAATCTACCTGAAGATGTGAACATTTTATCAGTTTTCAGCCCACACAGTCCATTCCAAATTATTGTTTGAGCATTTTGAACAAATTTTGGGGAGCAATTGCCAACTCAGTGCTTGACAAATTTCTCCATAGTGTACATACATTTGGGTCTTTTGATAATTAACCTCATCATAAAGACCAGTTACTGCAATAAAAATCCATGTTCTCTCACAAATTAGTGGGACTCCCACAGGTATAATAGTCTTATCTCCTGTTGTTTTGTCATCTTTTGAAATAGATTCGCCTTACGGAGCGACAACAAGGAAGAAGAAACCACTGACTAAGAGACTAGCAGCCAAGAAGAAAGTAGAAGAGGAGAGATTGACGGTAATTCAGTCTGTGATATCGGACTTTTGATGTCGCATACGCTGTACTTTTAATCTTGTGTTAAGAGAAAGTGTTTTGATATTGCCCATTATTATCTATATAAGGCTTCCAAGTGGTACAATCCCTGGATGACTGACCAATATTGTTTTCGTATTGCTCAGTCATCCAGGAATTTCAACTATCGATGTTGTATCAATATCACACACACAAAAAAACTATATTTACTGAGGTAAGTCAATTTTGTTATATCGCTAGTCAGCCTGATAAAGATAATAACAATAATATTATAATATTTTGTTTTCATGTGATACAAGAATATATTGGACTCGTCGGATTGTATCACACTCAAAGCCATCCGATGCTATACATAACTTTTCTTTTCCAAATTCATTTCTTTTGTGAGATGAATTTTTCTCTGTGATTGTACTACATCCCCATCTTGCTGTCTATAAGAGCTTGGATTGGTTTTGTCTCAAAGTCCCTAAAATGTTGATGATAACTTTAAATTTTGTGTACTGAATATGGTATAAATGAATATGTATAGTGTTCATGAATGTTTAATGATATTTTGATGTAGTATAATGAATATTTAGATGTTGAAGACTGCTTATGTATAGATTGTACATACTATGAACATACTATGAACATTTATGAAATTTTTTGAATATGTATGCATGATTCTGAATAGATAAAGTATAATGAATATTTTCATGAAAGCTGTAAATATGTTCAAATTGATACTTTATGGTTATTTTTAATGAATATGCATGAATTTGATCATGTTCATGAATTGTTATATGAATATGTTTGAATATTCATAAACAATTTTTTCTTCCCTATCAGCCTGAGGAGAAGCAATTGATAAGAGAGTTAGGACCGAGAGGAGAGGGCAACGTTGATGTTGTGCAAGACATGCTTGATGAGGTAAGGTTGATATCAAAGGAACAGATCACCCCCCCCCCCCCCAACAAAAAAAATAATATAAGATAAAATTAAAATTAAAAAAAAAAAAAAATAGAAATAAGTAAATACATGATTTTAGGAAGGAAAAAAAAAAAAATTCTTGGCCCTTTGTTCCATGTTGTTATGCCATTAGCCTTATATGTTACCTTGTAAAGAAACACAGAAATAGCACTTTCATTTATTTCTGTGATACTCGGTAATGAGTTCATGATCCACAGAAGTGGAATGATAAAAAAAAATCACCTCTCCCAATTCTTGGCCCTTTGTGTTTGAGATTCCATAACGCTATGCTAATATCTTTATGTTATCTTGTAGAGAAATGCAATTTATACTAAAAATGACACTTGATATACTGTATAAGCAATTATTTTTGCGGGGGGGGGGGGGGGGGTATTTCGCGAATCACTCATTGATGAACATGAAATTGAAAATGGTACCAAAACAACACAAATCTTATGAAATGTTACAATATTTTGTTTATTAACGTTGCAAAAGAACACTCACACCAAATTATTCATCTTTAATCGTATTGCAGTAAAGGTATATGAAACATAGATTTCATTTCTGCAAATAGAATAGATACTCAAACCGATTATAATTTTCTCCTCAGGGAGCGGATCCTAACTGCGAGACTAAGGATGGAGTCTCGGCCATCGTACATGCTGCAATGAACAACCAGGTGGAGAGTATACCGTTACTTGCAGACGCAGGAGCAGAGATTAATAGAAAGACACCTGTCAGGTAGGATCTTCATAGAATTTTTGTTGCTGCCATTGCCTTTTGTTATTGTTGTTTGATTTAGGCAAGTCAGTCAATTTATGACCATTATTGCCGAATACTATAATAAATTTGTTTTGAATTCAAAGACGCGTCTGTTCTAAGTTCTTATCTTTTATAACATTGTTACAAATATCATTCCCATCTTGGCATATTGATAATTAATAAGTTTACTGTTAAGGGCTTAATGTATATATGTTATAGTTCCAAATTCAACTTTCATTTTTGTTGTATCAGTGCTAAACTTCTGAACTCTTTGTAAGTTCCTAGGCATTCTGGCAAGTTATTCCATAAAACAATGAGAGGCACATGAAAATATTAAGAGGGAGACAGATTCAGACAGACAGGGAAATAATATAAACACATACATGTATAGTCCACATGCTGCTAAGTGTGCAGTGCAATTTCCACGCTAGCCTCCCATATGGTTCGTAACTTTTACACCATGCCTAGAAAGGCATTGCTAATAGCCCTATATATCGTCATCGTCACCATCTATTTTTCATGTTGGCAGGAAGGGCAACACAGCCCTCCACGAGGCCGTTCTCCTCGGTCCGGACGGCCAGGAGGCCATCGAGGCCCTCCTCGACTCGGGCGCCAACCCAAAGGTCACGAACAACAAGGGGGACATGCCCTACGACCTGGCCGTTGCCAACGGTTACTCGTCGATCGTGGCGCTCTTCACCTCCAGCATGGGCCAGGACATGCTGAAGAAGATGACGCATTCCAAGAAGGATAAAGGAAAGAAAGGGAGGAGGAAGGAGACGGAGAGTGAGGACGAGAGCGAGGAGGAGGAGAAGCCCAGGAGGAAGAGCAAGAAGTATAAAGAGAAACTGCCCAAGGTGGGTGGATCTGTTAGAAATGTAGATAGTTTAAAGGTAATGCAAAGTTTTGGGAAATTTTGATGACTTAAAGGAAATGCATTTATGATCTGCTTTCAAGTAAAAAAACAAATATATAACTTAATCTTATTCAAACATGTGATTATTTGCTTGTTGTTAATGATCATGTATAATGTCATCTGTGATTTCGTATCTGAATAAAAATTGATGATTTTGTTGAATCATTACTCCAAAAGGGGTGCATACCACAATATGGAAATGAACGTAGATGTTTTTGTGTGCTTGTTTTGGTTAACTCATCCATAATGTTTGTATTTTTTCACTCTGTTCTTTTTCTATCATGCAGGATAAGGGCACTGTTGTCCCTGTGTCAAAGTTCAACCCTGAGAACGACGCTGAGAAGCTCAGGAAAGCTATGAAAGGATTAGGTGAGTTTTGAGATGCTTATTTGGAGAAAAGTATTGGTATATTTACTTTATTATGATTGATGTGATTCTAGATCAATTATCCTCTCCTTGGATAAATAAATATTCCCAGAAAAATATCTCATTCCAATTCCTGAACTCAGACCTCTCTATAAAGACAACTAACCATTATGACTATAGGTCCCTGGACAAATACTGCCCCCATCCTCCTACCGGATCCCCCCCCCCCCCCCCTCTCTCTCTAGGCAACTACCCCCTTGTCTGTGGGCACTGAGGGTAATTTGTCATGGGGGCATTTGTCTTTTTTTTTGGAGGGTTTTGGCAAAATCCATGGTCGTACTTATGTCAAAGTGATGAATACCTAAAAATTCACAATTATAAAAATAGAGAATATATTGCCTTGAATGCTTAGTGGATTCAATCCCCCTACCTCCATCGTTGCTAAGATTATTTTTAAGATATGAATGTGTGAGCAAAATAAATAGTACTAAGCTGGAAGAATTGTTGAATATACTTTCACTTTTATGTTTCACTCACTCATTCAGTTATTAATGTAAATATGTATCAAAATTATGGAAATAAAAACCTCGCTTGAGGATAAGAGAAAAACAAAATTGTTCCTCCTTCCACCTGAGCACTAAATTTTTCTTGAAAATGGACAAAACACAAATCATTAAACATGTTTGATTGTTTCCACTTGTTATGTTCTCCTTTCTTTCAAACTTAGGTACCGATGAGCAAGCAATCATTGATGTTCTCGCTAATCGATCAAATGACCAACGGCAGAAGATTGCCAAACAGTTCAAACAGATGTTTGGAAAGGTAACACTTCCCTCTTCTTAACCTTTTGACTACCAAATTATCTCTTCCGTAGTTTGTTTAATATGTTCTTATCTTTTTCAACTTGTATCAAATGATACGCTTACCATGTGGTATCTGATATTCTGCCCATAGTTAAGTGTTGAGGAATTCCAAATTGAAACTATTAGGCATAACTCCACACTGCAGACCCAGAGATATGTACCGGTATAGAGATCTGTGCGCATACTCTGCTCAGTTTGTGCTGTCAAAAGCTGGTAATAATAATAATATAATAGCTAGTTCTTATATAGCGCTTTTCAGGACCGAAGGCCCTCTCAAAGCGCTCTACAGATATATATATGGTAGATGTGAGAATTGTATATTCTAGCCCAGAATGTAAATACATTTTTAACTTGCCATTTGTAAATAATCCAGTTGAAAATAGCAAAAATAAAGGAATTCAATTTTCATTATAACACCATAATCTTTATCGACTACAATCAATAAAATCTGAAAGATTTTAGAACTCGACCAAAAACTGTAACTAGATTTTAAAAGGTGAAAGATTTCTTGTAGTGACGGATATATACATTCATTGACTCAAACCAAATATATTATGCTGAATTCTCAAGATTTCAAATTAAAGACATTTGCCAAACAAAGTTGGTATAAAATGTATTTATAATCCTTAATCATTTTCTCTATCTCTCTCTCTTTCTCTCTCTCTCTCTCTCTCTCTCTCTTTCTCTCTCTCTCTCTCTCTCTCTTTCTCTCTCTCTCTCTCTCTCTCTCTTTCTCTCTCTCTCTCTCTCTCTATATATATCTCTCATCAGGATTTATTGAAGGAACTCAAGAGTGAGCTGAGTGGCAAACTCTTGGATGTGGTACAAGGACTGATGATGACCCCTTCTCAGTACGATGCTTATCAACTCAACAAGGCAGTCAAGGTGAGAGATGTGGATATGCATCACTCTGTCTTTTCTTCCTTGATTGCTATACATCCATCTAAATGATGATAAAGGATTGTTTTACCTGACTATTAAAGCCCCACTGTCCTACTTATAGCTACTTGCTCCCTCTATATAGAAAACAATTCCTAATCGGTGACCATTGGTCCCGCATGATCCTCTTTTTCTTATGTTAATTGAGAGCTGAGTTGATGAGATAGCCACCTGTCATTGACCACGCTGTGTGGTCTTATCCCTCCTGGCCAAGGTAGTACAGCCGGCCTTTAAGAAAGCATGTTTATACTTGTAAGCAAGCAAACAGAGGACAGACAGCTTTTAAGTCCTCTCCAAGGGACTAGGTAATAGGCATTAATGCCTTACCAAAAGGCATGCGCACATTGATTTGGTTTCGAACCCAGAACCCTGGACCTGTCGGTTACAGCTTACCGAAACAGGTAGTTTTATCGCCAATCAGAGTTATCTTTTTCAGCGAGATTACGGAGCCGTGTCCTTCAATGAATTTCAGGGTCGATTTGCCCTAAATTCACCCTCAGCCTTTGTCCACCTAAAATTTGTGGCTGGTGTTCTGTCTAGTTATCATTTTAATTCTGCTCTTACTAATAGGGTCTGGGCACCAATGAGGAGATACTGATTGAGATTCTATGTACGAGAACTAACAGCTCCATCGAAGCCATCAAGAATGTGTACGAAGATGGTGAGTAGTCAACAACTGAAGTCAAACTGCCCAAATATTGATAAAATGTTTTACATTTTCCATTTTAAATAGAAGGTTGAGAACTGGAAAGAGATGAAAACTAATTTGTGAGCGTTATCATTGTTATTATGCAAGTGTGGAAGAACATCAGACTTTACCAAGACTGGGCCAAAGTTGTTATCATTTTGATGATTCCAGAACCTTGCAGTACACACTAATAATATGCTTGATGATCAACCTTTTTTGATTGATTCCAAAAAAGTTTCCTTCACAATTCAATCGGATAACCAGAACTCAACTTCATCTTTAAGCAGGTCATGAAATTTATTCTGAGATAAATTTGCTGGACTTTAACCCCTATTGAGAAGAATTTGGTTCTCAATTGTTAAATGTTAATCCTTTGTGAGAGGGGAATGAAGATGTAGTACCATAGCAGCCCCATTGATCCAACATCCATCCATCACCTGGGCTTTAAAGCGGGACTGCACTACTTGTAGCTACTTGCGCCCTCTATAGGGCAAACAATGCCTAAGCGGTACCTGTTGGTCCCCCATGATCCCCTTTTTAATTGAGAAATGATTTGATGAGATAACCACGTGCCAGTGACCAATCCCTAACTAATCCCTCCTGGCCAAACTAGTGCAGATAGGCTTTAATGTTGGGGTTAGGGCTAAGCTTAGGTTTAAGGGTTGGTTTTGAGGTTTTGGGTTAATGTTTAGTGTTGAGGTTAGGGTTCGGCCTAGCGTTGGGTCCATAGTTGACGCTACAAATTGTGTTAGTGGAGGGGCCAACCATAGAGTAATCATCAATGGAGCATGTGTTGCAAAACCCATGTCGGACATCTTCTCTTTATAATACAGTCAAACCTATCTATAGCGACCGCCCAAGCGAAACACAAAAAGTGGTCTTTGTAGACAGATGGTCTTTGTAGACAGGTTCCTTTAGTACATGTTAAAATGAGAAACCATTTTCAAGGGAAACAAAAAATGTGGTCTTTGTAGACAGGTGGTCACTAAAGCAGTTTTGACTGTATGTTTTTCTTTCTTTCTGTAGCGTATGGAGAGGAGCTGGAGGAAGCCATTGCTGATGATACCTCGGGCCACTTTGAACGGCTCCTGATCTCTGTCCTGCAGGGGTCTAGGCCAGAGGGAGACGAGGTGGATCCAGACAAAGCCAAGGCTGATGCAGAGGTAAGGGATAGAGTGGTTGATCAGGGGAAGACTAGATGTGGACGAGAGGGTGTGGGGGGGGGGGGGGTGAATAAAATAAATGAACATGAGAGATAGCAGAGAGGATGAAAGAGAAAGAGAGAGATGGGGGGAGGGGTAAAGATGGAGTAATTGATTAGGGGAAGACTAGATGTGGTGGGGGGGGGGGGGGTGTGAATAAAATAAATGAACAGGAGAAATAAGATAAAGAGAGGAAGAGAAAGCGAGAGAGAGAGAGAGGAAGATGGGGAGGGGGAAAAGGGGGAGGGGGATGAGGTGGATCCAGACAAAGCCAAGGCTGATGTTAAGGTGAGGGATAGAGTGATTGATCAGGGGTAGAATAGATGTGGGCAGGGGGGGGGGGGGGAATGAAATAAATGAACAGGAGAGATAGTAGAGAGGATGAAAGAGAAAGAGAGAGAGAGAGCTAGAGAAGGAAAGAGAGATGTGGGAGAAAAAAAGATAAAACGTAGAGAAAAGGGAATGAGAATGAGGGAGAGATGAGAATAAATTTGGGGTTAGGGAGGAGGAGGAGGAAAGAAAGAGAGAGTCAGAGATGACCCTAGAGAGAAAGAAGCTGTGGTTGTAAGACAAACAGAGTGAGAGATGGATTCTACATTCATTGTTAGTAACCAGAATATTGAAGAGAGATAATCTCGCTGTTACATACACAGTCACATCTTTATCACATCATTTTCTTTCTTTGCAGGCACTATACAAAGCAGGGGAAGCCAAGTGGGGGACAGACGAGTCGCGCTTCAACGTGATCATGATGTCACGGAGCTACGCCCAACTGAGGGCGACGTTCGAGGAGTACGGGAAGCTGGGCAAGCACGACATTGAGCAGGCCATCAAGAAAGAGATGTCAGGTGACCTGAAAGAAGCCATGTTAACAGTCGGTAAGTCGGTTGACCTTTCTCTGTCGTTCAGGTAGCAGGTTCACCAATTCAAAAATTCCAACTTAACGCTTTAGATACATGTAGTCAGAGCTGCCAACAAGTACAATTTTATTGTATTACATGCCGCTCATTGGTTCATTGAACGATCACTCATGACGAACCCTTGCATATTCAACAAAATATTTGTAAAATGTACCCATGCATAATTCTTCGAAATGTCAACAAACACAGTCTAACAAAAAAAAGGACTTATCGATCAAAAGTAGGATTTTTGTTCAATTGGGGTTGGCAGCTCTTGATAGTTTTTAACTTATCATGCATTGTTCATTAGTCTTTTCTTATGTGATTGGATTTTTTCAAGCAAATAGATTATAACTTTGATTTTAATTTTCATGTCTCGTTTCCATTTGGCAAACACACATCAAAAAGAAATCCCAAAACTTTCATGAGTATTATTTTAATGTTTTGAGAAATGCTTCACGCCGTGTTGACTTTGTAATAATCTTGCTTCTTTAAACTCATAAAGAATAATTGAGCATGACATTCATGTTTCACTGCGAGTAAATAAGATAATTTATATCTGGAATACAATTTGTAAACTCTTTACTTTGATTTTGTCTTCCACAGTGAGATGTGTCCGCAACAAGCACAAATACTTCTCAGACAAGCTCTATAAAACAATGAAGGTAAGTTGGAAAGAAAACTATAGTTTCTTTGGAAAAAGTTGGGTATGTAATCTTGGCAATTTCCTATGGCACACTTTGAGCTCCATTTAGTCATGGGAAGCTTTATGTTTTCTTGCTATTTATAACTCTTTAATTGCATGCATAGAATTGATATTTAGGTTCTTTTTTAACTTGTTTAAATCTAATACTTCAGTGAGTCATCATCATTATCAAGTACCGGCAGTTCTGTTACATATATGGGCTGTCGTGGCCCTCCATTTCTGACAATTATCTGCTATTCTTAAAAGACTGGTATTGCTGATTTCATTTTTGGTCCCCCGTTGTTCAGACTTTGCCTTCCACTGCTTCTCTTTCCAGCAATCTTCCTGTTAATATTTGTTTTCTTCTAGATTATCCCTTTCTGAATATGTGCCCCCAAAAGTGCATTTGCCTCTTTCTTATTGTGTTGATGAGTGATGGTTTTACTCTTGCTTTTCTGAACACTTCTTCATTCATCTTTTCTGTACATGATGTGCATAAAATTCTCTCAAAAACCTGGGCCTTGTTTCATAAAAGCTGTTATCAACAACAAGTGCCAAATTTGTATAACAAATTTGCTCTTAGCTTATATATTACCACAATTTCAGTAGCTTATAACAGTTATCGTTATTTGTCATATATAACAAGCTTTATGTAACAGGGCTCAGGGAGGCATTTCACAAAGCCTATTTTCAATGACACAATAAGTGATGAATCTGCTGATAACCAATCAGAAGCAAGGATTTCACTAACTTATAACAAAAACTTTCATTTGTCACTGATGACAAGTTTTGTGAAACATCCCCCAGGTCTCTGTGGCCTCTAGAGCCTCAGTGAGTGAAGTGGCTGAAATACCTGTAATGATTTAAAGAGGATATTGTGATTTTTTACCTACACATATTCATTTGAATATTTTTTTTTGGTATAGGGAGCTGGTACAGATGACGACACCCTGAAGAGGATCCTCATCTCTCGCGCTGAGGTAGACATGCTGAACATCAAAGGAGAATTCCAGTCGGCCTACTCACAGTCACTCGGACAATTTGTTGCGGTGAGTGATCTAGCATGGTTTTTAGTCAGTCATTGATTTCCTATTTTCCTGCCATTTTCGGGTCTCATATATCACAATTTCATTTTATTCATCCAAATTAGATAAATGGAATCGTTACATGGGTTTTTTTTATACAAGCAATAAAAATACAAATATAAACAACATAAACAGTAATAATACATGTAAGTGATATATATACATTGACCTTGACACAGACATAGAAATTAAAGTAAGCACTAAGAAAAATTAAAAGGAGACAGTGGTGATAGAGGAAGAAGGGCAGAAGATCAAAGGGAATGAGTCAGCAGAAAGGGAAGGGTATCTAGAGAGAAAAGGAAAGAGAGCTGATGCGAAGTAAAGAAAAAAGAGGTAGGGACCGTTGTAGGAATAAAGATTGAGTATCATGAAATGATGAAGTTTTATATCGTGTTCTCATGTCTTTATTTTGTGATTTTCTTTCCTTTATTTAAATTAATATTTTGTTTTCTATTTAACAGGATGACACATCTGGGGATTACAAAAAGATCCTCGTTGCCCTGGTGGGTGGTACCAACTAGTGCCTAGTGTGAACACTCCCTCTTGTTGTTTGATCGGTGAAGTATGTTACCTGTAGATTTCATGAGGCTCCCTTTCACCCCTGGTCGGTGTTTACCCTTACTGTACTGGGCTATTTTGAGCACCCACTGACTGGGGGGGTCGGGGGCCTGGGAGGCCCCCCCCCCCCCCCTATGATCTCGGCCGTCGATTGTCCGATGAACACGAAAATTTGCATGTTTGTATATATCTACGTAAGGAACAAGATGGTATAATTAGTTTTTTCCGAATATGCAAATTTTTGTCGTTAGCCTAATTAATTATGCAAAATGCGCTAATTTTATGCGTTTTACAGAAAACGTGTCAAACTCCACTTTTTGAATGTGATAACTCATTATTCATATGAAACTTCTTTTTTAACACAAAAAAGTTATTTTAATGTAATTAATAATGATAATTTATGCAAATTTTGATGCGATTTTTATTTTTTATTTTTTTTTTTTATGACATGCGCATACTAATTGTTATGTAACGCCTTACAGGTATATCCGATTTCGACGAAAATGGTATCAAAATGTGCGTAAGACTTGAGGGAAAAAAGTCATGAAACGACAATTCAAAATTCCAAGCGGTTGCGGCGCAATCTCCGAAAATGTCGAGGGGGGGGGGCCTCCCAGGCCCCCCCCCCCCCCCCAGTACAGTAAGGGTTAAACGCTGCATCTGTTAAGAGGCAGAATGGCGTTCAAATTTTGTTTAAGTATATGAGTTAACGCCCTTCTGGCACCAAACAGATGCTCTTCTGTTTGATGGGTAAAGTGTTTTATTAGAAGTGGTAGACTTCAAGGAGATTAGTTCAAGTTCAAGTCCGAGTTTAAGTTTTATTTCCACTTGTGGTTCATAAAAAACAAGTATTCATACATGTTCAGACATATAAAAAATGCAAAGTAACACAAAATTAGAATCTGTAGACTTCAAGGAGATCCCCTTTGACCTGGTTGGCAGTCTCTACTAGGCTGTTGTGTAAACACTCCCTATGTTTCAAGAAGGTCGTCATTGCCCTGGTTGATGGTACCAACTAAAGTACTGTGTGAACGTCTCCTTATATGAATTTGATATGTGGAGTACATGTATATTAGCATCTAGAGTATAAGAAGATCGATTGCCCTGCTTGGCAGTACCAACTTAAGCGTAGATGTGAACGCTCCCTTCTGTGCATGATGGCAGAGTTCACATGGTCAGTGTTCAAAGTTCAAAGTTTATCCACATGATAAAAAGAATGAAGACATCATGATACATGTATCAACTTAAAGAGCATGTGAACTCCCCCAGATGTATGTGTTGGCAAAGCATGTTAGCTCTGTAGACTTCAAGAAATTTCTCACTGCACTGGTCAGCGATACCAACTAAATCATCATGTGATCACTTGCGTGTGATGGGTGAAATACGATTACCTGTAGATCAAAAGAAGATGCTTGTTGCCCTGGTTGATTGTACCAGCTAATTCAGCATATGAACACTCCCTCATGTCTAGAGGATGGGTGAAGTTTGTTAACCTATCAATGAAACAGCCTGAAGATGCTAGATGTATGAGAATTAAATGGTCCTTTTGGAGATTTCAAAAATAATTGCTAATCTATGTTACCAGAGGAAACAAAGGTAACATCAAAAAGGAAAATTTTGCGCTACAAAGAGTTAAGTTAGATAGCAAGAGTCATGAGGAATTGAAAGTAAGTTTTTCAAGAACTAGACATTTTAAGAGGAAAAGAAAAGAAAAAGGAAGAGATGGGTATTAAAGAAGAAGCTCATGGGGAGGGAATATAGCAAGATTAAAAGAGAAAGACAGCAGTAGTGGAGGGGGAGAAACACAAAGAAAAAAAGAAAGAAACGGGCCAAAAATAGATAAAAGATGAAAGATATAGAAAAGCTTTACACAATAAAAGAGACATAATGGGTTACTTAGTTATTTATAGTTTTATAGCAGCCAAAAATTGGTAGAAAAAAGACAAATGTTATTGTTGAAGGGAAATGTACAGCAGTGGGAAAGGAACCAAGATAATGAAAAATAGAGCTTGTTATATAAATTTGAGACTAGTCATAACAAGACAAAAACTTTTCTTAAACGGGACTAGAGAAATAGAGGACTGGGTCAGAATTGGATGTCAACGAGACAGCTCTTGATGTCAATTGGCTCAGATTCTAGATAAGAAAGGCCCCTGACCTTATTTTAGTCAACAACATGATTTACTTTGTGGAAAATAAAGATATAGGTCTGATTTTCCAGTTTTCGTGCCATCCTGAGGGGCTGTCATCCAGTTATCCCGACATATTGGTTACCGAATCCAGTAAACATTTACCGGTATCGATGACACGCCCTTGGGAGCTGTGGGAAGATGGGTTTTCTTGCACTTGACCTTGTGTAAACAAACTTGTCTCTCTTAGAGGTCGTGGAATGTGACCTTTGACCTCTCTCCTGGGTCAACAGCACGTCAGTGGCTTGTCAATTTAAAAGGATAGTCGAAGTGGAGAGTTTGAGATAGAAAGGGGGTGGGGGGGGGGCGGCGGCATAGGGCTATGTGTCGCAAGGTGGCATAATAAAATAGTAATGGTTATAATAAAGAGAGATAGATATAGAGGACAAGATTGCCATTAAATACATCCATTATGAAGAGATACAGAGGAGAGAGAGAGAGTGTGTGTGAGAGAGAGAGAGAGAGCAAAAGAGAGAAATATAGAAAAGTAAAGTCGAGAAAATAAAAAGGGGTGACGGAGAATTAAAAAGATAAAAAGAGATTGTTACTGGTTGGCATTTGTTAACAAATCATTATTGCAAAAGAATTGGCATAGCTATTCTGTGTCAAAACATATTTTGGGGTAACTTTACAATGTTCATCCCGCCCCAAGAAAAAACCTCAACAACAAACAAACAACAAATTAAATAAAAGGTTACATAGACAACATCATTGTGCTCTAAATTTATCACATATTTGCCCCAAGATGCTTAGTCAAGAATACTCAGTGATATCCATTTACCCTCTTTTCTGTGTCAAAGTTCAAAGTTCATGTCAATGTTAATCATGTTATCAGCAGCAGTCACATTATATTTTTCAGACATTGTCTCAATTTTTACTCTTTTGCATTTCAAGCACCAATGTCTGGATATTCATCTTGATTTAGTAAAAACAAGTTCATCGGCTACTTATTGTACATTGTACAATTAATCTTTTTCTTTGCGTAGAAGAGTATGTTTGAAGTTTTTCATTCCTAGTCTACATATTTACTCAGAAGATTCCAATTTTGAATGTTGGTTATTGAATAGTAATGCTTATGAACTATTTGTGTAACAAATTCAGGTAAACTCTGTTGCAATCTAACAATGTATTGATCATGTTAAATTTCAGAATCGTCTGGTTTGATATTGTTTATGTAAATTCATGTATCACTTTTCCATATTTGTGAATTTCACTCTTGATATTCCATAGGCACAGCAGTTATATGTATATACGGTGTATGAGATAAGACTGTATTAATCTAGTAATATATTGAAGAATGTATGTAATGTTTTCATGTAAGTAGGACATTTATTGCAATTGAGGAGTAAATACACTATATTCCAATTTTTGAAGAATAATTCATAACCTTGAATATTTGTTTTGAGTATCTATGGAACCTGTTACAATGTGTAATTGCTAAGACATGAAATAGAAAATGCAGAACACCTGTATACTCTGATATGATTGTTTCTATTTCACTGATTATTTGTGATCAAAATGTGTTTTTTAATGCAGATTAAATCTCATAAAATTCATCTGTATGTTTCTGCAAGATATGAAAACCAAATTACATGCTTTTAAATATCATTTGGTGATATGTAGATTATTGTCAGCAAATTAGATTTGGAAGCAGAAAGTGCCAATTGCATGTGTAGTCTTTTTAATTACAAATACATCATTATTTTAGGTAGTCGGTCAGTAGTGTTGTACTTAATGGTCTTGAACTCTTTTGTTGTATTTATATGTTTGTGATTGTGATATATTGGAGAATTTTAGAGTGTAAATACTAATTATTGAATCAAGTGTAGGCATATATGCCTTGAACAATCAATTGTAAAGTACATGTAAAGTTTGGATAGTCTTTACATTGTGTGTACATGTATATTTTGTTGGCTGTGAAAGATTAATGTAAATATTCAAACAAAATAGAACAACTTTAGATTTTGCCTTTGACAATGTTTCTCTGAGAGAGAGAAAAAAAAATCCATCAATTTTTGTTTGTTTTGAGAAGAATTATTTATATGTCTCTGATTATTACATAGTCCTGTACTCCTCCCCACAATTGTCTTCTAGCCCCAATTTTTTCTTGATTAAAACAGGACTTATGCGAGGCATATGTAGAAAATGATTCCACTGAAGAAAAAAAATCGTTTTCTAGAACCATTCCTGAATTTTGTTACAAGTTAGTATCCATACATCTCTAAGTCATTCATTTATAATCAATGCTTGTACCATTTGAGAGTTAACTGAAATATAGTTATATGTATTTAACAAAAGCAAAAGTAAGTATGATTCATCATTATGTGGTCAAGCGGTTAAAAATCTGTTTTATTTTCTATATTGAAATCATAAATTGAATTTGTAATACATTTTGTAAAGAAACATGGGCATTGTTTCACAAAACCGCTATAAGTACAAGTTCAACGACATTCCATTGAAACACGTGTATTAAACTTTACACATATTTCAATGGGATATCGGCGAAGTTGTACTTATGACAGTTTGTGACACAATGCCATGGACAGCCCATCAACTTATGGTCAGTCGATTATTCGTTTTTGTCCTTTTACAATTATGAAATTTTGATTCTTCTCATAAATTCATTTTCAAATTGATGTTTTACCTCATAATCAGCACCTTGAATTTCATTGATAAAATGTGTCTAGTTTTAGAAATTTAAATTCATGTACATACGTAATTTTATGTATAGGGTCATGTACAAGTATGTAATGATTGTATGAATAGGAGGAAAAACAGAACAGTAGATTATATTACCTCTGTTTGGAGCTAGAAGTGCGTTGACTCTTTCGGGATAATCAATCCATATTTTGTGGTTTTGTTCAATAACTGTCGATTCAGAGCCCTAAAAAATATTCAAGATACATGAGTAAAGGCAACATTTTCTGCACACACTGTATTCATTTTTTTTCCATGGCTATATTGCGTTTGATGCTAGGAATTCATAACAACAAAATAAGCTCTAAAATCTTTAAATTGGCAACACGTGAGATTCAAAATCATAATTTGTCGATCAAAATTGGCAATTTGTTTAACTCTTTTAGACATTGTCGTCCATGTAGGCCTTTATCGTTTTCAGAGACACTGCATTTAAAAGAAAATATTATTGTTGCCAATTTGATGAAGATTGTGTGATCAATTTAGCCCTAAAACAAAAAAATGCTGTCCCGAAAGGGTTAAATCATTTAATGACACTGACTTACGGCCGTTCTGGCTCCGAACAGACGATTTGTTATGTGACAATTATTGAGTAGAATGTGTGTATTTTTCTGTGATGCAATGTATACAAGTCTTTCACCTTGATCAACTATTTAATATGATGATTATCATGTGTATGAATGATTCCAGTACCAGCGTAATAAATTTATTCTATAGGTCTATTAGGCTCATTGGGTTATATGAAATTGGCATTTCGGTACTGTAACATCATTGAAAGTATGTTGAAGCTCCCTAATTAGTGTGGTATTGACCTTCATGCACTCAGTGTTGGTGAAACTTAAAAGGGTTGAAACTCAAATATATTCTTTATTTTTGATAAATGAGGCAAAACAACTTCTTATGATTCTGCTGTAGAATGCATGGATTTTAAAGAAATCAAGTTTTAAAATAAGATGGTTATACGTCAACAAAGAATTAAGGTTTCAGGGCTTATTCCTTAATCACTTGAAATTGAATATATTAAAGAGGGATATTTTCAGAGGTGTCGCGAGTAAGTGAAGGTAGGGGATGGGGATGCCACTGATATTCCTCACACGGTCATTATCGCTCATGATATAAATTATTTTCAATTGAGTCGGGAATCAAATTGTACTAGAAAGTACATTTCTAATTAACACAAATGGTCAGGTTATGTGTAGTGTAAGTATATGAATATGTTGTCTACGTCTAAAGTGTATGTACTAATAGAAATAAATACTTCTCATTGGAAGAAAAATAAATAAAGCTGTCTTTCGTATGTGTGAAGTCACAGTAGGTTGAAGATTTGTTGGTTTGTTTGTTTGACCTTACTGCTAATAAAGCATGTGTATACTTGTAAGTAAGCAACCAGGGGACCGACGATGTTCTGTCTCCCTCCGAGGGACTTGGTAATGAGAATGAATGCCTCACTAAACGGCACTTGCGCACCGAGTTGATTTTGAACCAGGGACCTCCTCGTTACGAGACCACTGTTCTATACCACTGAGCCATCACACCTTTCTGAAGTATTTCCAAATATATCAGCATAGATGCTGGTTTCGCTAGAGCAATTCTGAGGGAGGAAGGCCCGGGATTTAAAAAAAACTAAAACAAAAATGATTCCCGAATTCCGTTAGGGATCACACTTTTGGACAAGAAGATTCATCTTTTCCAAATGAAATTCATTTTCAGATTGAAACTTAGAAGCAATCACAAATGTCTCTGACAACCTCAATGGATATTATAAGCCTTTACAAAAAAGTAATTCGTGCAAGAAGAAAAAAAAATCGAAGAAATGTAAATCAGATCATGGTCAATAACTGATTCAGTCGGACAAAAAACAAACTATCCCATGATATAATTGTCAGGTATAACCAGTATCGGTTCTAGAGGGGGGGGGGGGGTGCTTAGTCTCGGCTCCCTCCTCCTCAAATTAACACACACACGCACACACACAAATATCATCTTCAAGCTCCCCCCAACAAGATATATATTTTTTTGTATCATACCTGGATTTGAGCGAGGCACACGTAAACCCCCTCCCCCTCTTTAGTCCACTCCAAATAGTTTTTTTTTAACAGCGCCTTAGTACAACCATACATGGATCAATTACATTGTATATTAAACTTTGTGACTTATCTGATCCTATTAAAGGGGGTATCACTCTAGCGAGTTTGGGTATAAATTTCGTACACTAGTACATTGCATATGATGGGCGGATTCATCATTTGCCGAAAAGTGTGTATAGTTTAGAGTTGAGTGGTTGTTATCGATGTAATACAAATTGACAACACTGTGACGTATCTTGTTAGCTCCTCTCCAATTTGATATGTACAGAACATTTTATAAACTTGATGACGGAATAGATTTGTTCATACAGGGGGTTGTACCAAAAAAACAACACTTGAAATGTTTTATATTGAGGGTAAATATACGATTCAGAATTTAATTTTCAGAAAATATATTTTTTTAAATTTTGAACTTTGTAGTATAGGGTAAATGGGAGGTTATCAATTTGTTTGTTGATTAATCGTAACTTCAAATATTCATGAATTTCTTATTTTTTATTAGGATTTTGCTAAATTTTTCATTTACCTGTTCCCCTCATTTATCTGCTTCTAATAAAACCAACTTGATATCAGGGTGGACTTCGATCCCATTTAAACCATTAAGGATTGAAAGGAAAAGACACACTATCGTGAAGTTGTAGTGTGAGGGTATGTCGTTTTCTCCCCCAATGAGGCCAAACATTCAAAGCTAGTGTCCATTACAAGAATAATGAATGATTTATGTCGAGGAGGTACTTATTTAAACTTGGAGGAACTTTTACTCGAGAAACGCCCTTATTTACAATGATCAATGAACCAATTATTTTTCTTTTTTTCTTCTTCTTCTTCTTCTTGTTCTTCTTCCTCTCCTTCCTCCTCCTCTTCTTTTTTTCTTTTCTTTTTCTTCTTCTTCTTCTTCTTCTTCTTCTTCTTCTTCTTCTTCTTTTCCTCTTCTTCTTCTTCTTTTTCTTCTTCTTCTTCTTCTTCTTCTTCTTCTTCTTCTTCGTCTTCTTCTTCTTCTTCTTCTTCTTCTTCTTCTTCTTCTTCTTCTTCTTCTTCTTCTTCTTCTTCTTCTTCTTCTTCTTCTTCTACCAAATCAGCTAAGGGGTCTCTTCTGGAGGAGGAATGAAGCCCGATAACCTTTTATTCATATTATGAAATCCTTGATCGTGGCCAAAAAAATTGTGTTCTGTTGTCCGTTTTCCAAAACCTGCATATTGTGTTTATAAGAGAATTGTTTCATTGCTGTAGTGGAACAATTTGATCCAATTTGAGTATTCAGTTATGAGCTGTCTTTTGTTTTTTAGTTGTTGTTCGTGTTCTTTTGTTTTTGTTAATGACTTGTGGAGGTGAAATTTAGTGCGGGGTGGGCAGAATAGAATAAATGATTTAAAAACGAACACAAACAAATATAAAACATAATATCCTGCTATGCCTTCCGCGAAATAAACATGCTTCTTACTCCCGAATTCCTCGTATTTCATGTGTTTGTGCATCGTCAATGACGTCATTCAACTTTTTGGGTCAACTGTGTCGTATTTCCAAACTGTCAAATCATACAAATAGGCTGGAGTCTTCAAAAAACATCAGAATTATTATCAGCGAGAAGAGGACGAAACCGCTTCATATACATTTTGGTAATTTTGGTAATAGACATTTAATGCTTTTTTTTTCTCTCTTTTAAACTTTGCGCAACGTCGAGATAGGGAATACAACCTGAACGAAAAGTTGGTAATTTCGTTCATTTTTAAATAGGATGATATAATACGAATGAATCAGCGGTACTCAGCGCTAATTTTTTAATTTCTATAAAGATTAACGAAAAACACCAAAACCATTTTGAGAGCGAGATACTAATTTGATGCATAGTTGTTACATCAGACCTTTCCCAAAATGACGATACAAATTTGCTTTCATATTTCCAATGTACACGTTTACGTTCTTCAAGACGATCTTTTTAAAAAGTAGAACATAATAGGCATATTTATTTATGCTGTTACTCGATCAGGCCTGACAAAAAAAATTGGCCAATGGAAATTTATTTTCTCTTTTCTTAACGGGCAGCAAAGGAATATCATGATGAGCTCAAACGGATCGATATTAAAGCTATTCGTAGTCGTCTTCATTCTCGTCATCATTGACGTCGGTGATTGTGAACATTTCCGGGGCGGATCGATGTCATGGAGAGCTACGCCAAATGGGGTAAGTTTTTTTAGTTTGTTAATATCTTAATTGTTTGATAGTTTGACTGTTAGGAAAGCATGTGCATGCTTAACGTAATCAACTATATTATGGGACCGATGGTTTTAATGTCTCTCTGAGGGACCGGTTATTAGGATTACTGCCTTACCAAAGGGCTCTTGACTAGTGCATCGACTTACTTGCGAACCTGGGACCTCCTAGACCACTAGTCTACCACTGAGCCATCGCTCCTCTGCTTATTCCCTTTTTTCTTTTTCAATTATACTTTTTAGGGGTCATCTCATATAACAGCAACACCAACAATGATAATGATCAAAATAATGATGATGATATTAATAATCATAATAAAGACATTTATAATGCGCAACATATCCACCCAGAGGGGCCTCAAGGCGTTTACAATGAGCTACATATAAACAATACTAAGATGCAATTATGTTTACATTACATATGGTGAAAAAGATGTTATTAGGTAAAGTTGGCCATAAGATAAGTTTTCAGACTGACCTTGAAATGATCTACCGATTTACAGTCCTTTAGATGTTGCTATAATTATGTTAATGACATTGATGATGATACGATAACAATATCAATACTATTACTGATACGATACGAAAATAATATCGATATACTGATATTACTACTTCGAGTACTTCTAGTTATAATTCATCATCGTGATCATCATTAAAGGTAATACAAAGTGTTGGTATGGGGTCATGAATTTGGTTCAAATGAACATATTGGAAGCATAATTATGCGACCCTACAATATTCAGTGATGATTGTCGCGGTTGAAATCGAGTCTAAAGTTATGAAATTGTAAATAATAAACTCTTTATGTTGTATAGCTCCCTCTCAAGGTCAAGACATTAATATAAAACAATGTTTCTTGACTAAAATCGACCGATTAGCTATTCCCATTTGGAAATTATATATCACAACTACATATTCTGAGATTTTCACGGTCGCAGCTACCACCGTATGGCCGTAGACGCTAATTGAAATGTATATCACTATAAAAGTGTTTTAGGGGCTAAATTTTCTACTGCTTATATTACATCCCCAGGGGTATCCAAATACATCAAAATTGTAAAGAATTACTATCCACCCATTTTCAACATTTCCCAAAACTTTGTATTACCTTTAACATCGCCATTATCAATATCGGTATCATTTTCCTCACCATTTCCTAAATGCCCCCAGAATGTTGAGATCACGTACCGGCTCGCCTGGAAGGCAGATACCGATGAGGGCGACCACAACTGTACCTTCGACAGGGTCTCTGCGAACACCCTGTTGAACGGTGATCGAGGAGGGATTCGAATCCAGTACCCCAATGTCACCAGGGAGATCGGTAATAATCGGCATCGTTTGGACTACTATTGCACTGCAAGGTTAGGTTAAAGCATTGTTTATCGTTTCAATTAAATTAAATTCAATTCGTTTTATTAAACCATTTAAAAAACAATACAAATACAAATACAAATTATGCATGTATGGAAATTATCAATACAGTATAAATGGACAGGGTGCCCCTAAAAGCCAAGGCTTGATTAATAATGGGGAGCCCAATACATAAAGAAATATACAAACAATAAACATGAGATACAAAACAAACTTAATTAACAAAAACACACATTAAACACTACACATACAGGCAAAGGGAAATAGGAAAAGGTGAAGTAAGAAAACGTAGGGAGGAGAGATGAAATTACATGTTTATTTGACATAGGTAATTATTATTGAATGTTTGAGTTTGGTTTTCAAGTTTCCAGCTTTGAAATCTGAGATGCATGGCCCTATGTGTTATCAGACAGTGTCTGTGATATGGTGTAATATTAACTGAAGCCCTAACAAAATTACTCTTCAAAATTATCATGAAGTGCTTCAAAAAAGTAAAAATCTTTGAGTGACCGGTTTTACCATACTCATTTTACCAAATAGACTCTAGTTTTGTTCAAAACCGTTTGGCAAACGGTTTTGACATTTTTAATTCCAATCATAAATATCTTGATAATCAGACAGGCGATCGGCTTGTAAAAGTCATGGGATTTCTGACTGACCTAAAGGTTTACAATTATGATTGCAGCATGAGCTAAATTCCAGATTTTGTTTAGAATCTGAGGCAAAGATACCCAATCCTTTTAATACTTGCCGGTTTCACAAAGTTTGTAGAGACAAACTCGTGTCAGTCGCTGTGCGTAACAGTGTGTGCAATGCGAGACTACAGCATACTGCATACACATTAGGTTATGTATCTTTTTTTTTTGTTTAGCTGCTCCGGACACTTTTGTTGTTGTTGTTGTTGTTATTTATTTTTGTTAGACAACAAGTCAAGACTATTTTTGCCTCTAATATTCTTTGTAATTTTAAGGAAATGAATCCTCGAAAGCTGAAATTATAATTATATGTCTGTATATATAAAAAAAAAACACGAAATAATGAACAAACTAAATGCTTCCTTTTACATATTTCAGACATAACTTTTTTATTATTGGTCCGATTCGCCCGATTTATATATATAGAGGATTTTATTGAAATCAAAACATCAAAAAACCAAGAGCAAACAGTCCGAAGACTGACAACTGTCTCGGGTACAAAATAAAATTTAAATCAAATATACATAATAAAATAGCAGTAATGAATAAATACATAAGTTAAAACATCAAATAACTAAGCTATTATCAGTCAATATTGCAAAAAGGGCATATACACAATAACAACAATAAGCATACACCATTACAATTACATCAAAAGAGGGCTCTCGAGCTGTGCAATAATTAAATCAGGCACAGACCGATAGTCCAATAAAAAGAAAATTAAAAATGCATAAAACTGGGTTTAAAAAGATCAATGGTGAAACGAGGGGAATATGTCAGCTAAAAAAAAAAATTGCTTTTATTTAAAGTATTGAGATGGTACAAGTAACATATAATAAAGAAATTCCCAAGAGAGCATAGAAAGAGAAGATAATAAGATAGAGGAAGAGAGAGGGAGAAAATGAGATAGAGAGAGAGAGAGAGAGAGAGAGAGAGAGAGAAAAAGAGAGAGAGAGAGAGAAAGAGGATAGGAAGAAAGTTAGGGAAATATCAATACCATCTGTAGAATCTGTAAAATCAGCCCAAGTATTCAACATTGTAGACATCATTGCAATTAACCTGAAATACATGTAACATACAAAAAAGAAATTCACAAGAAAGCATAGAGAAAGATAAGAGTAAGATAGAGGGAGAGGGGGAAGAAAATAAAAAAAGGAGAAAGAGAGAGAGAGAGAGAGAGAGAGAGAGAGAGAGAGAGAGAAAGAAGGGGATAGGAAGAGAGTTAGGGAAATATCAATACCAACTGTAGACTCGGTAAGAACAGTCCAAGTATTCAAACATTATAGCCATATGCACCAGAGGTATTCAATGCATATTTAAAACATTCGTGACTGTTATAAGTTATTTGTTTGATTTATAAACGAATATATACATATATTTTCACCAAATATATGTTTTACCTTCTCCGCTATGATTTTTCCTCATTGAAAAGAAAATCAAAATGTCTTTCCAATTAAAGTTCGCCTGGTAACTCGCACTATCAAGAAAATGGCTGCGCCCATGTCATGGTAAAAAGGCATTATGCATCATCATGCCAAGAATATCATTTATATATCTCTTGTACCCATTTGTAAGGAATATTGTACATCAAAATGCAGGAAATACATCTCATCTTTCAGCATACCTACACTTACTCTTTGGGGTGAGGTTCCTCTAATGTTTGACTGGTGCAATAGCTCACTGTTTGTAGAGCATTGGTCTCGTTATCCAGCGACCCGGGTTCGAAACCAAGGCGATGCGCAAGTGTGCTTTGGTAAGGCATTAATCCTCATTACTAGGTCTCTCGGAGAGGACCTAAAGCCGTCGGTCCTCTGGTCGCTTACTAACAAGCATTTATGCTTTCTTAGCTGTCAGGTAAAACAACCACCACTACAAATATCACTACATATAATTTAATGTTTCAGACACGAAGCGGCTGGCTACCCGGTAAGCCTGACCGAAGCTGGGTGATGGGGGAAAACAAGAAGATTATTGCACCTCCGCCAGATGGACGTCTAGACTTTGATCTCTTGTAAGTACAAACGATGATATGTTTTTTTAATCAAATAACTATTCATTTATAAACTATCTATTTATTCATTCATTCATTATTGTTTATCTGTTCATTTGTTTATCCATTTGTTATTTATTTGTTTGTTCTTTTATCTAATCACTTACTTATTTATGTATGTATTTAAACATTTATGTCGTTCTTTGATATATTCATTGGCTTGATCATTCATATACCTATATATTCATATCTTTCTTTCTTGATTACATTTTTTAGGCTGTATTTTTTAAATATTTTTTATTTATTTGTCTAACATTTATTTATTTAGTTATCATTTACTCATTCATTTATCATTTATTTATTCAGTTAGCATTTATTTATCGACTTACCTTTTTATTCATCATGTATCTACTTATTTATTTATATAGGTCTTTTCATTTTATCAACTTATTATACTAATTGATTGATTCATTCTTTTATCATTTATTTCATCATTTAAAAAAAAATCTTTATTATCGATTTATACACATTAGATTGATATAACTTTTCACTCGCATATTTTTTATTTTATTCTTTCAATCATTCTTTTATCATTTATATGTAATTTATTGATTAGTTTAATTATTTATTCAACTTATTATTAGAAAAGGAAAGAGTGGACAATTATTGATGGAGAAAGAAGATTTTGAAATGTATACGAACGAGTACATTTTCGGGATCCGAAAATGATTTATATATGCAATAATATATGGAATTGAATTGCCCTCAAATTAATTTCTTGAAACTCGATCGTGTTTCACACTCGGACAAAATCGATTCAGTATGGACTCTTGCTCGGTCAAAAACAGTGACAACATAATTATCATTGTTGTCATTATTATCGTTATTGTCATTATCATCATTATTGGTTGCATAGTAGTAGCCTATCAGGCGCGGATCCAGGAATTTCTTGCCGGGGGGGGGGGCACAAGGAGGGGCACCATGTGGGAAAGAGAACATAATATATATAGATTTTTTTTAGTCCCCCAAAAAATCGCAACGACTCAGCCAGCCGCTGAATAAGCGGGGGGGGGGGGGGGGGGGGGGGGGGGGGGGGGGGGGGGGGGGGGGGGGGGGTAAGAGGACACTTTTTTTTTTTTTTTTAGGTCATGAAATTTTTAAATTTGGACATTTTGCTTCGTTTGGGGGGGGGGGGGGGGGTAAGGTCACCTTTTTAGGTCAGCCATTGGCTATTTTTTTTTTTTTTTTTTTATTAAAAAAAAAAAAAAAAAAAAAAAAAATTGTTGGGCCGGGGGGGCACGCCCCTGTTTTTCAGTGTATTTTGGGCGGATTTAGGGCTGATTTTAACATATTTTTTTCGGCCGGGGGGGGGGGCACGTGCCCCCTGTGCCCCCCCCCCTGGATCCGCCACTGCCTATAGTAGTAGTAGTAGTAGTAGTAGTAGTAGTAGTAGTAGTAGAGTAGTAGTAGTAGTAGTAGTAGTAGTAG